>JAABLK010000324.1:0-34084 GCA_012295415.1 Phytophthora chlamydospora
TTGCAACCAAAAGTTTGCCTTGGTTGAGTTATCGTTCAGGCACAACGAAACGAGTTGAACTTTTCGAAATCGTATGGATGAATATGATCACTTATCCGACCATACTTAATTTTTGTATTGTGTGTGGGGGCCTAATAACGACCAATGGACGATTTGTATTTAATTTCACCCAATCAAAACCATTATATAATTAATTATTAGCCAATCAGAGTGTGGCAGATGTGAAAGGTCCTCTAAGCCAGCCATTCCGACGTATCGGGTCGGAGGGACACGAAAAATATGGGTGTCTCCATACATTGCTGCAGTGACGAGCATATCATTTGCATATTTGCATTCTATCCGACCCCTCCGACCAGGATGGGCCTCAGTGAGCTCAAGCCTGGCAACACCAAACGAGCTCAGGTAACTGCCATCAAGGCTTTTAAAGCCTTTGTAGCGACAGAAAATGTAGAGTTCGACTATGTCAAACAATGCATTGAAAAAGATGGCACTGGCAAGTGTTTTGTGTCTGTATTAGATATGTTTGGTATGTATCTTGCATTTCATGAGAGTAAGAACGGCAAGCCCCTTGCCCGGAACACCTCTATGCAGTACTACAGGCAAAGCAAGATGTGGCTCTTTGAGCTCTTCCCTGCTCAACGACACATTGTCGAAGCAAAGTTGCTTAGCATGGGGAAGACGCTCGAGGGTTTCTGTATGAAGAGGGATGGAAAGGTAGTTAACAAAGCTCCACCATGCTCAAAAAGCGATTTAAAAAAGATGCTGATGTATTTATACAAGAATGCGTGTTCCTCTAGTGACTACCAAGACGCGGCGCTGCTGTGTCTGCTGTGGTATCTGTTCGGACGGGCTTCCGATCTGTCGCTGGTCCGCAAGCAGAACCTCTCCGTCGACGCAGCCGGAGTATTCTTCGTCCGCTTCATCCGCATCAAGACGTCCGAGGAGCAAGGGCTGTCGCTGTTCCCGGACGCCGACTTCGTGTCCTGCCCGATGCACGCGATCGCCGTAGCCCTTGTCACGCAGTCGGCGCCATCCATCGCCTTGCTTGACAACTTGCCCGAGATCCCGGTGGAAGCTGCCGTCACGCTGTCGCCAGCAACGCCTTTGCTGGAGGTGCTGAACCACCCTGACGAGTTCGCCGCCCTTGCCGCAGCTGGACCACCTGACGCTGTCGCTTCCAAGCCCGCCGCAGTCGTCCCGACCATCTACTCGCACGTCAACCGGTTGCTTGACCGTGTCGCTCGTCCTGCCGGAGTCCTCGCCCCTCTGACGTCGCATTCGTTTCGGCGAGGCGGTGCGCAGCACGTTAACGCGTGCGATGGCCTCACGGAACGCTGGATCTTCGACCGTGGCGCCTGGAACATGTCAACGACAAACAAGGGGTTTAATTACATCTTCAACACAAGCAGCATCGATCACATGGTCAGCAAGGCGCTCAGCGGACACGACACCAAGGCTCGCGTGTTGCCCTCCGACTTGGAACCCTTCGACACGGAGACCCAAGCGAAGATTGCGGCTGTCCAGCGTTCTCTGTTCACGACCTGCTTCAAGATGGAGAGCTCCAAGTACAACGTGAGTCAGAAGGTTGCCGATGTGCTCACATCTTACCTCATCCTGCACTACCCCTTGATGAAGAAGCTCGGTGTCGACACGCTTGTCGTTCGACGCCTGGAGACGGCAGCCGTGAATGGCGGCGCCTCAGTTGCGGAGCTGCTCGCCTGGTCGTCACACCTTGCTACCTATAAACGCACCAAGCCAAGCCAAGAGGAAGAAGCACAAGCACCCACCACGCTCAAAGAACCAACCAACCAGAGCAAGATCATCGACCATCAAAGCAGTGTGATTGACCATTTAGTAGCGCACATCAAGCGCCAGGATGAGCGCCTCGACAACCTAGAAGCTAAAATCAAGGGAACCCCGGCACAAGACAAGAGCAATAAGCGTCAGCAGGAACCAAGCCAAGAACAAGAGAAGCCAAAGCGCCGCCGTACGTCGTTGACTTACCTTCACGCAACCTGGTTCGCGTGGTACGCACAGGAACCTCGCTGGATGGTTGATGCCCCGAAGCGACAGCGCTCGAACGCGAAGCAGCTGGTCGGCTTGATGAAGATCTTCGTCGCTGATGACTTGGTGCTGGACCCAAGCGCCGACGCCTACCGCGACCAAGTCCTCGCGCTAGGAAAGAAGGCGGAGGCTGCCGTGCTTGCCTTCCTCAACACCCGCAAGATCAAGTCGCGCGGCTCCACAGCTATCCGCAAGCACCTGCACGAGCTGTACAAGAAAGGTGAGTTGAACGATAAGATTGCTCGTCACCTGCAGCTTCGACGAGCTTCGGCCGTTCAAGACCCAGACGGCCAAGACGTCCTTCAACCTGTAGCAGCCACAATCTAGACAACACACGCACAAGAAGCATAGCAGTAGGTAACAACAGCGTAAGGTGGCAAACAAAGCGTCTATTACACGACAAGCGCAGTGTTAGTTATCCACAACCAATACAAGGCGAGCAGAGATTCAAGGCGACGGCTGGAGTCGAACCAGCTACCTCAGGGCGAGCCCTGCGCTCTTCCGATGAGCTTCGTCGTCGTTGGGTGGTTCGGGGGGGGGGGGCAGACCCTGACCGATCCAAACGGCCCAGGCGCCGGCGAGACCTGAGAGCCCTCACAGCCTGTACAGCCTGAGAGCGTAGGCGACTTGAGCACTTGGACCGAAAAAATGGAGAGTGAGAGCGAAGATAAACTGTCGGCGAGGAATCAGCACGACAGCCAATAACTGGCCGCGTGTCTCTAAGCTCGCTAGGTGGCACCCTTCTATTGGCAGAAATTTTGACCAATAGAATTGAGAACACGTGGCCCGAATTCACCTTAATAGTGGCCTCCATCCAGCGATCGGCCCTCATTGTTGAATTTGCTGGCTGAGGTGCACATGGCTCTTAGGCCAAATTTGTTTGAAAATAGAAAAGAGCTGATTTCTCAGCTCACAGGTCGTTTCAGGCCGTTTCCTTGCACCTGTCAGCGCCTGCCAAAAAAATCAATTGTTACCAATCCGGCCTGATTCACCTAGCCCTTATAGTACAGTGAATTGCCGTCTAAGTCTGCTTAGTGTGTAGTTACACAAAGTACCACCTTTTGGGTACAGGTCCGCTGAGGTCCTCAGGTCGGATATTTTATGGTATGGTTAACAAGAACAACGCTCAACTCAATAGCTGAACAAAACCGGTAATGCTGCAACAAACCAGTCTGTTGTTTTGACCAATCCCACGCGTCCTTTAGCTTCAACCATTTCGTCACATTCTTACCGCAGCGAAAACCGGAACCTTACCGATCTCGCGGCCAGCCACTTTTTGAAGTGACGATGCTGAGGTCGTGGCATCTGCGGCGCTTAACTTCGCTGCGTCGGCTCTCCCCCGCGGCGGCATTCGCTCCTCCTCCACCACCACCACCTCCTCCTCGTCGCCAGCTTCAGTTCGTGACGTCGGATGAGATCGACCACCGCCTTCTTCGCGGCCTGACCGCCGCGGATGACGACTCTCACCCCGTGAACCTGATCCAAGACGAGGAAGGCGCACGCCGCGTACTGAAGAAGATCGAAGAGCTGGGACCAAACCACTACCATGCGTGCGACACGGAGGTGGCGCAGATTGACGTCAAGGCGGTGGGCCCCGTGGGGAACGGCGTGGTGACGTGTCTGTCTCTCTACAGCGGACCGGACGTGGACTATGGCAATGGACCCTACGTCTGGGTGGACAATCTGGACAGTGCCGAGGGGACGCTGCAGTTATTCAAGGACTTTTTAGAGAGTAAAAACTACTTAAAGGTGTGGCACAACTACAGCTTTGACCGCCACGTGCTGTTTAACCACGGCATCAATGTCCAAGGCCTCGGGGGTGACACCATGCACATGGCCAGACTCTGGAACACCGCACGCTTCCAGAACGGAGGCTATTCTCTAGAAGCCCTGACGGCCGACCTGTTGCTGCAACGTAAGAAGCCAATGAAGGAGCTCTTCGGCATCCCCAAGCTCAAGAAGGACGGCTCCAAGGGCAAGGAGCGCCTCATGCCCACGGTCGAGGAGCTGCAGCGCTTTCCCGAGTTCCGCAAACGCTGGATCCGATACAGTGTTTATGATGCCGAGAGCACGTGGTTCTTGCACCGCGTGCTGCAGCAGAAACTGGACCAGACGTTCTGGTACGAAAAGCCCGCACAGGTGGAAGGAGGTGAGCCTCAGGTCGGCTCCATGTACGACTTCTATCGCCAGTACATTATCCCGTTCGGTGAATGTCTGACCGACATTGAGCGCAAGGGAATGCACGTGGATCTGGACAACTTGGCCAATGTGGAGAAACAGGCACTGGAGGACCGCGCGCGACTGGAGCGACTCGTGCTGAAATGGGCGTCGCGCTACTGCGACGAGAGCGACCGCATGAATCTTTACAGTGCGGCGCAGAAGCAGCAGCTGCTGTTCGCGCCGTACTTCGACGAGAAGAAGAAAAAGCTGGTGCTGACGGCTGAACGAGCGTTTGAAGTGGAGAACACGGAGGGCTTCATCGAAGAGGGCAAGCTGAAGGCGAAGAAGAAGCGCAATATCATCATTCACGGCTTGGGAATCACGCCCACACACTTCACAGCTAGCGGCCTCCCTGCAGCCAGCGCGGAAGTTCTCAAGGAGCTGGCCGGCCATGTAAGTGCTTGCAGAAAGGAATCGTGTTATAGTGCTGGTACTGATGGTATGCTGATCGTTTTGTTGATGTTTTTCAGCCCGAAGCAGACCCTCCGAAATACGGCCGTGCATATGATCATTTCGAAGACAAAGAGGAAGGCGCAGCAGCGTGTGTCGCCTTGAAGGCGCTGTTCGACATCAGCAGTATCAACACGATGCTGAACAACTTCATCCTGCCGCTGCAGGAGCTCGCAGACAGCAACAGTCGCGTACATTGCTCGCTCAACCTCAACACAGACACAGGCCGCTTGTCGTCACGAAAGCCCAACCTCCAGAACCAGCCGGCAATGGGCAAGGACCGCTACAAGATCCGCGACGCATTTACGGCCCCGCCAGGCAAGAAGCTGATTGTGGCCGACTACTCGCAACTGGAGCTTCGGCTCATGGCACACATCACACAGTGCAAGGCTATGATTAAGGCGTTCAAGGCAGGCGGTGACTTCCACTCGCGAACGGCCATGGGGATGTATTCGTATGTGGCGAAGGCTGTGGAGGACGGCGAGGCGCTTCTGGAATGGGATCACTCGTGCGGCAAGGAGCCTCCAGTTCCGCTTCTCAAGGACAAGTTCGGGAACGAGCGCAAGAACGCCAAGGTCCTTAACTTCTCCATTGCCTACGGTAAGACTGCGTTCGGCCTGTCAAAAGACTTCGGTGTTTCCCGTAAAGAGGCAGCCGAGACGTTGGAGAAATGGTATGCGGACCGAGCAGAGGTGCGGCACTGGCAAAAGCAAGCCATCGAGACGGCGCGAACGTACGGCTACACTCGCACTTTGCTGGGCCGGTATCGTCGCCTTCCCGACGCCACGCTGAAAGATGATAGTATGGCGTCGAAGAAGTCGAGAGGTCATGCAGAGCGGGCCGCCATCAACACACCTATCCAGGGCGCGGCTGCCGATGTCGTGATGCAGGCCATGCTACTCGTCCACCAGAACCCGAGGTTACGAGAGCTTGGCTGGGAAATGGTGTCTCAGATTCACGACGAAATCATCGTCGAGGGCCCGGAGGATTCGGTGGATGAAGCCATGAAAATCGTTGTGCATTTGATGGAGAACCCGTTCCAGAAGCCGCTGTCAGTAGCCCTGGAGGTCGACGCCAACGTCGACGACTCGTGGTTTAAGGCAAAATAGAGCAGGCATTTCTCGAGCCGTGCGATACGGAATCTTAAAGCTGGGAAGACTATGGGAAAGGTGTCGTGAGCGAGTTTCTCAGGCTCAGTCGTCTCGATCCCAACGGCCTGATGGGTTTCGAGTACTTCGTTTGATCCTGACGTGAAATTAGCTTTGGGGCTCTTGTCTTCAAAGTGGAAAAATGGGAATGAGCCTCAGTAATCTGGAAGCCGACGAGCTATGGTCTTGGACCATTGCGGTGTTGTTTTTGGCGTTCATGCTCGGCTATTTGGCGATTCCGTCGGCGCAAGCCCGCGCGGTGTTGCACCTGCCGAAGCCTCGTGGTTACCTGCCAATTCTGGGGAATACACTGCTCGTGGCTCGCGTTCAGCTCTCCGGCCGCTTCCACGATTGGGCTCTCGAGAACTGCCGCAAGTATCGAGGCAAACCCTGGTACATGCACGTTCTCGGGAAGGCCCCCACCGTGTTTGTCTGCACGCCTGAAGCTTTCGAAGATGTACAGAAGACGCAGTACGAAGCGTTCGGCAAGAATCCCCTGTTCGTGGAGGCAGTGACTGACGTTCTTGGCCAAGGCGTGTTCGCGATCAGTGGGCCGTTGTGGTATCACCAGCGCAAAACGTGTTCTCCACGCATATGATTCAGTACAACATGGATGTGATCGTCCCGGATAAATGCGAGAGCTTGATGAAGCGCTTGGGTGCCGCCGCGAAGCAGGAAAACGCGGGTGAGCGTGTTGTGAGTCTAAAGTGGTTGCTCGACTTGTTCACGATGGACGTCTTCTGCAAAGTTGGGTTTGGTATTGAGATGGGAGGCATGGAGAGGCAGCAGATCATTGCAATGCTCGAGGCGTTGCAGAGATCGTCAGCTCGCATCGTGGGGCGCATTTTGGAGCCGTCGTGGAGCTGGAAGCTGCGGCGATGCCTTAATCTTGGGTCTGAAAAACAGTTTGCCACTGATATGAAGCGTGTGAATGACATGTTGTACGGGTTCATTGCGCGCTCCATCGAAGTGAAGGCCAAGCAAATGATGTAGACGACACAAACCCACGGATGGATCTCATCTCGTTGTATCTGGAGCAAGAGGCTGCCGACCATGGGAAAGGTGCACCGTTTAAGCCCAAGAAGTTGCGAGATTTTCTCGTGAGCTTCTTGGCTGCTGGACAAGACACGACGGCGACTGCGATGTCGTGGTTTGTTGTGATGATCAATCGGTACCCAGAGGTTTTGAGGCGCGTGCGGGAAGAGATTCGGGATAAATTGCCAGATCTCGCAAGTGGTAAAAAGCGCGTTCCAAGACTGGAAGATACTCAGCAGCTTGTGTACCTGGAAGCAGCGATCAAAGAAACCCTCCGTTTGTTTCCAGTTGCCCCGATCTGTGGCCGTACAGCGACGCAAGATGTTACCATGTCCAATGGCGTTTTCCTTGCCAAAGGGACATCGGTGCACATGCCTCATGAGGATACAGAGGCGTTCAAACCGGAACGTTGGATCGATCCCGACACGGGAAGAGTGGCGGCAGTGTCATCGTTCAAGTTCTCTGCGTTCTATGGCGGACCCCACACTTGCCTGGGGATGAAGTTTGCGATCTCGGAGATCAAGATCACGCTAGCGACGCTGTTGAGTCGCTTCGACTTCAAGACGTTGAGAGATCCCTTCGAGTACACCTACCGCATGGCGCTCTCGCTGAGAATCGGTGGTGGACTCGATGTGGCTGTGTCGATCCGGGACTGAGTCAGTCGCTGATGCTACCAAGATCAACAAGACACGCTGGTAAAGGCTTTTGCTAGTCACTAACGTTCATTTGAATATGAAAAATGCACTGGAAAAGGAAATGAACACTCCAAGCACTTCCTACATGGTCACTTCAACGGCATGATGGCTTTACGGCGGCTTACGGACACGGGCACTCGCAGTTCTCCGAGAACTCCTTTCCATTCGGGTCCTCGGGCACGTCCAGCGTCGGGTTGCGGTCGAAGAAGCCGTCCGGACGGAAGCCGAAGCCAGCGTAGTCGACGGGCATGATCGGCCAGTCCTCAACGCGAGGGAAGTGCGTGAGTCCGAAGGTATGCCAGACCACAATGTCCTCGCCGTCCACTGATCGGTTGGCCTTGGCGTACGCGGGCAGGCCGGAGTAGCCGGGATGCTGGTTGGGCGTGTAGCCGGCAGCCCACATCTCGTCGCGAGCGTACCGCGTGACCCACAGGTGCTTGGTCGCGTATTGGGCTCGCTTGGCAATGGAGCTGTCGTCGGCGGCCTGCAGCAAGGGAGCACCCTCGGGGAACAGGACGTAGGCCGTCGGGTTACCGAGGCGGTTGAGCTTCTCGCTCGAGGCGATCAACCAAGCACGGCCGAGCTTGTTGTCGGCTTCGCGCTGTGCGTCGCTCTCGCGCTCCAGACGAGTCGCCACCCGCTTGAACGCGTTGCCCACGGGGTTTTCAGGGCTGATCGGTAGGCGCTTGACTTCGAGCTCGTCGACGTGACACTTGTTGCCATCGATGGCGACATCGAGGCGAGCCGAAAAGAGGTGCTGGTGGCACGGAGCACCGAGACGCGGCGCCATCTTGGTGGCGAAGTCGTACTCGCCTTCGGGGCGGCCGGATGAGAAGACGATGCCCGTGGCCTTGCACTCGAGCTCGATCTTGCCGTCCAGGTAAAAGTACCAGTAGAAGCCGTAGTCGTAGTTGCCGACGGTGACGAAGAATGAGATGACGAGGCGGCGTTGACGACGGACAGTGCCCGTGTTGGCGAACACGTCCGTGTGTTTCCAGAGCGTACCGAAGTCCTCCTCGTGGATGCAGATGGCGTTCTTGAGCAGCACAGGCTCACCGAAGTCGTCAACGACGGTGGCGTCGAGGTATTGGATCTTGCCGAGGCAGTCGCACCCGAGCACCAGGCAATTGGCGAGGCGACCGAACTGGTATTCGCCGGCGTCGAAGTAGTTCTGCCACTCGTGCGTCGGCTGCGGCTCGCCGTACGGGACCACCATCTCGGAGACGGCCGCGCGGTTGAGAATGGGGCGCTTGGTGCCGCGATCGTTGAACGAGATGTCGTGCAGCGTGAGGCCTTCACGGCCGTTGAAGCCGATGCGGACCTCCCAGTTCTGCCAGTTGAGCACGTGGTTCTTGACCGTGAAGCTCGCTCCTTCCGGCTGCGTGATGCGCAGCGGCTTCATGTCCGTGCGCATCGGACCGGACAGCTTCGGGTCGAGGTAGTCGCCCGACTCCGTCGGCACGTGGTCGTAACCAGTGTCGACGAGGCGGAGCACGCGCTCGCTAGTCAAGTCGACGTGGGCGACGATGCCGTCGACCGGGTGGGCGAACATGGAGTGCGTGTTCTCGGTGGCCAGGAAGCTCAGCACGCGGATCATCCGGCGATCGACTTCTGCCTCGTAGCCGAACGCGCCCGCAGACAGCGGCAGGCATCGCACGACTTTGAGGTCGGTGATGCCTCGCTTGGCCAGGGCCGCAACGTAGCCCGGGTCGGCCTTGGTGATGGTCTCGGCAGCCACGTAGTCTTCGTCCAGGATGGGGCCCCAGCCATCGGTGGCAGGGTTGAGCTGACGGTTGTGGATCACCTGATGCGCCGGCAGGTCCACCACCATCTCGCGCGCCACGTTGTTGGTCTTGTCCAGCATGAGCACGCCGATCTCCCGCGGGACGTCGTCACCAGGCTGCCACACACCGAGCGTCTTGTGATCGGGCTCGCGCAGCATCACGTACGAGTAGCGGAAGTTGGGGCCCGCGTAGCCGGCCTCACCGACGATCTCCTTCATACTTTGCACCTCCTTGGCGGTGATCGGATCGAGCGGGTGGATGACCGCATCCTTGCTGACGTTGTTGAGCTCGGGTGTCTTGGCGTGGGAGCACATCTTGGGTCGTGGAGATGCGTGGTGGGCGGCAAAACCGAAAGTGAGCTCAACACTGGAGCTGGACGCGCTAGTAGACAGTCGCGTTCGATATCTCCGCAAGAGCAGCAAAGCAGCAAGAAGGATGCAGTTTGACGTTCAATCCTGACGCTGGAAGGGCCATCGATCTAGCGCCGAGACAGATTACCTGCTCTGAAGGCGAGTGCCATCAACCGATGCGCTTCTGCCGAGCTGGAGGCACTTGGCAGTCTGAAGCGAGCACGCTCCGAGCCTCGGGACCTCGGGTCCAGGTGCAGCGAAGCAGTGACGCAGCGCGGCAGGTTCCGGTGGGCGGGGATCATAGGTCTCCGTTGCGCGTGACTCGTTCGGCGTCACGAGCGACGAGATCTCGTTCCGGTGATTACCAGGCACCGGAAAGCGTACCACAATCGCGTGGAGGACATGGATCGAGCAGGTAAACTTCAAACTGGACCAAAGCGCAGCGTCTCTGCAGGCCTGATGCCGCCTGTGTCATCGCTGGTCGAGCAAATCGGAACGACTAGCTCAACTGGATCGGCACGCGCTTCAAGGCAAACAGCCTCGTTTTGAGGCGACTAGTCTCGAGTGCTGCCTGGTTTCCAGTGGAGCGCAAGTGAAGGCGAGAGGGTGCTCTGAAACTTGGAGGGCTGCGTCGGACATGGCATCGCAAGGTCGCTCTGCAGAGCTGATGAAAGCCGAAACTTCTCGGTTAAACGCGAGGAGGACTGGCAGCGTGGCCATCAACTTTCCGCCGGGCCAAATTGTATCTGTCGTACATACGGAGTTTGTTGCTTGGCCTCACTGGATGGCGATCACGGAAGTGAAGCTGGTACGTTGGCGTCGAGCTTAGAGCTATCGATATTTCTGCGAGCAAAGTGTGGCAGTCGTGAGCACCCGTGTCTGCGATGCTGCCGTCGATGTCATGCGATGATGGTACGACTGGATGAGAGCAGCTCGGGCTGATCATCCGAGCGGCGAGAAGGAGACGATCAGCAACAAGATCGGCAGCCAACGCCTGCTGTGCCTATGCTGCCGCTCGTTTAACATGGCTGCACCCGGTTGAAGCGGACTTTGAACCGCTGCAGCAGCTTTCACAGGCCCAAGAACCGAGCACAAGAGCTCGACGCTGAATGGGGCCTTGCAGTTTTTGTGGGCCAGCGTTACAGCTCGATTCTGCGCGAGTCGCCCCATCTCAACCGCATCGCCGGTACGGTCAGCAATGCCCATCAATATCGGAACGAAGCTCAGTCGTCGGTGCTTCGTCAAAGCCTTCGATTGGAGACTTTAACTGCACCACGCAAAGTATCAGCGGAAAGCTTGCACTTCTAGGAGCTCACATTTGAGCCATCCTTGCTGGCCTTGTCGTACCAAACTTGGATGGAATCGGGATCATGTCGGCGACCCGAGCTCCGGTGCTCGATAACGCTGATTTGAGCGTTGCACCAGCACATCAAGCATCCCGGACGTGCTGGTGGGCTCACGAACGCCCGTGACGCGGTTTGAATCGCCAATCCGGTCTCTTTTCCTTGGAATTGACTGCCACAATGCAGCGGTGACGCACTGCGACGCTCATTTACAGGGACAACCACACCTTGAGACCATGAGCACGTTAAACACTCTCCTCCGACCCAGACTCCTGCGTCCCAGCTTTGGCTTACACTGTCACCTCAGCCCAACGCAACGCGCGCTCTTCCTCAGCTCTCACTTCTCAATTGACCAGCGAGTGCTTCAACAGCTCCTCCTCAATGGCGTCGCCCGCTGTATATCCCTCCGTCGACGGTCTTCTCACGTCAGAAAATGCGAGTCACCGGTATGCCAAGGCGCCACACTTGTGGGCCCTCGGGGTCGGCACCGTCATCGGCGGTGAGTTCTACGGGTGGCAGTCGTCGCTCATCGCCGGCTTCGACGGTTTGCTGGTGATTCTGGTCTTCGTGACGGTGCTCTACACGTTGCTGACTTTCTCCATCGCCGAGATGTCCGCATCAATCCCCTCGGGCGGTGGGCCCTACGTCTTCTCCCTCCACGGTATCGGCCCCAAAGCCGCCTACTTCGCGGGGCTGGCCGAGACGATCAAGGTCATCGCCACGGTTTCGACCACCTTTTACAGCATCTTCCTGTACCTGGACGCTCTGTTCGGACTGGATTCGAGCTACGGCCCGCTGTGGTGGATCGGCTTGAACGTGCTCTTCGTGTCGCTCAACATCATGGGCGTGGAGGCCACTTTCCGAGTGCAGGTGTTCGCCACCTTGCTCTCGGTGGTCATGCTCGTCATCTTTTACGTCGGTGCATTCACCAAGCTCGACTATTCGACGTGGGTAGTGGACCAAGACTGGGAGTGGACAAGCTGGAGCGACTCCGTCCAGGGCATCTCGTTCGCGCTGTGGTTCTACTTCGGCATCGAAGAGCTGCCCCTCGCTGTGGACGAGACCATCGAGCCGGAGAAGAACATCCCGCGTGGCATCGTGTGGTCCATGGTCACGCTCGTCATCCTAGCCGTGCTCACCCTCGTGTGCAACTCGCTGATCTCCCCGGGCGCCGCTGTGATCTTTGAATCCACGGCTCCACTAGTGACCGGCTACAAGAGCGTCTTCGGGGACAACAGCACCACGGCTGGGTTCATGTGGTTGACGGTGATCGGCCTCATTTCCAGCACCCACTCGTTCGTGTACTGCATGAGCCGCTTGCTCTACGCCATCGCGTGTGACGGGTACCTGCCTCAGTTCCTCACCAAGGTCCACCCGACACGTGGTTCGGCCTACGCCGCGTTGATCACCGGTGGCATCGTGAACCAAGTCCTCGCCATCGTCCTCTTCTACATCGTCGGAATTGTAGACTTGGGCGGGGTGCTCATCAACTTGTCGCTGCTTGGAGCCCTCATCTCGTACGGCTTCCAGCTCGTGTCGTTCATCATGTTGCGCATCAACCAGCCCGACCGCCCTCGACCGTATCGCAGCCCCTTCGGAATTGCGGGGGCTGTCGTCTGTCTGTTCCTGTGTCTGCTGTGCTTCGCCGCCATCATCTACAGCGGAACGTCGAGCAACAACTTCCTCATCGCTGTCATCACTGCTGTTATCATGTTCGCGATCGGCACGGGCTACTACTTCAAGACGGTCCTTCCGCGTCTGAACAGCGAGAAGTTCAACCAGCTCTCGCCCAGGCCGTCGAAGAGTATGCGCCAGAACCTATTGAGCGTCCAGAGCAGCAACGTGTAAGTGGAAATCTCTTGTGCACCGCGCCTTCCTTGTTATACATAACTGAATGAATATTATCTTAGCTTTAGCGGAAGTGCATGGTTTCGGTGGCTTCTAGTCGGTCACCCTACTCCGTCTTCATAATTTCCTCGATCGTCTTGGTCGTATGCTCCCACACCTTGGTCTTCATCTCGTCGGTGTGGTATTTGGTTTTCGGGATCGCCTCGGCGTCGGGGCCAAGCAGCCACCACCCGGTGGCGAACTCCGGGTTCGTGAACGCCGAGACCATGCGTTCGGCACACACTTCTGGCTTACGCCCGATCCACGAGAACAACTTGGACGGCGTACGCACATACCAGGGGAAGCTCTTGAACTGGTCCGTGTTCACGTAGCCCGGGAAGTCGTGCATGAAGGAGGCGTGAGGAGCGCGTTCTGAGAAAGCCTGAGTCATTAGGTCTCTGAACAAGAACAACAGAAACACAAGTGAGCCCAGTGCTGCTATCTGCCAGCTATAGTCTCATATCGTACGAGTACAGGCCCGTGACGTTGGTGCTGTGTGCCGCCGAATACGTGCGCTTCAGGTCCATATCGTCTGGCGCGGAGGGGCAGCCCCTGCCAGCAGCCAATACGCTCAGAACCCGCACGCCGGGACGATTGAGGTTTGCCAGTAAGTCGTTCACCAGCATGAATCTAGCGCAATATGTTCGTGTTAGTCTCTGAAACAAGCAAAGAAGAAGGAGAACGTCGATACTCACCGCCCGTAGTAGTACGTGGCCATCTTGGCGTCGAGCCCTTCGACAGTCTCGTTGCGGCCGTTGAACGTCATGATTCCAGGCGTGAGGACGACCCAGTCGAACTGCGTGTCCGCGTGCTTGGTCGTGAACTTGCGCACCTCATGCATCAGCGAGACGTCCAGTTTTTCGTGAACTACCTCGGCGTCCGGGTTCTTGGCCTTGATCGAAGCCACGAGGTCATCGGGGCAGCTTCGCGAGCACAGTGTGAGCTTCGTCACGAGCGGGGCGATCTCTTTGGCTACGGCGAGGCCGATGCCGGACGAAGCGCCGACTACCAGCGCGTGCTTGGAAGAGCCCACCATCTTGCTTGGGTTTTCGACTTGATGAGAAGCTGGCGAGTTGAAAAGTGAAAAGCGAAGACCCAAGCAAATCGCGATTACTTTGCCCAGGCGGCAGGAGCGTAACCGAGTCAAGTAATCGTGTCGGCACGATCATTATGAAGGACAAAGTTGATGCAGAGCGCCGACGGCAACGACAACCTTCTCATGCGAAGAAGTCGATAATATGTTGTCGAATCTTGGTCTTTCGTGGTGAAGCAGTGTCCATCAGGCTCTCGCTGTCCGAACTTGACGAGTTCCAATGGGTACAGAGCACTTGAAGCAAGCCGATGCCGCAACTGGCGTGATGGGACCCTCAAAGAAACTCGCACGGCGAGGCAGAGTTGAATTCCCCACCGACTGCTCTAATGGTCTCCTACGCGGAGCTCAAGTCGCCGGCCTCAGCAAGTGACGCGAATGATCCAGTGAATCTACAGGAACCAATAACGACAGCCCCAAGTGGCGACGCCAATACCGTCCCGCTTCGAGAGCTCTTCTCCTATGCCGACGCAACCGATAAGCTCCTCATGGCCGTTGGGACGCTGGGAGCTTTCGCCGCGGGGATCACGCAGCCGATCCAGATCGTGCTACTGGGCGATGTCTTGAACTCCTTCAACCCGACGGGCGACGTGACTGAATTGGCCGACAGCGTGAATGATGTCGTACTCAACTTGGTCTACGTCGGAGTCGCTGCCTTCTTCTGCGCCTTCCTCCAGGTGGCATGCTGGTCGCTGACTGCTGCGCGACAGGCCAAGCGCATCCGAAGTGAATACGTCAAGGCAGTGCTGAGCAAGGAGATCGGATGGTTCGACTTGAACGACCCCATGCAGATCCCCACTAGAGTCGCGGAAGCCACGACCACGATCCAGGAAGGAATGGGCCGCAGACTGGCCGATGGACTGCATTTCGTCGCCATGGCTGTCGGCGGACTCGTCATCGGGCTCGTGAAAGGTTGGGAGTTGGCGCTGGTGCTGCTGGCCTTCACGCCATTCATCGCAGCCACGGCCTTTGTCTGTATGAAGGCGATGCAGTCCGCTACCTTTTCGGGGATGGAATCCTACAGCAAGGCCGGTGCCATCGCACAAGAAGCGTTGGACAACGCGAGAACAGTCCACTCACTCAATGCCGTCGGGTATTTCGTTGACAGGTATGACGAAGAGGTTCTGGCAGCTACTAAAGCTGGGATCCGGAAGGGTTTCACCGTTGGATGGGGCACCGGGGTCATGTACTTTGCCGTCTTCTGCACCTACGCGGGCGGCATGTTCTACGGTGCAGTGAAAGTTGCAGATGATCAGCTGGATGGACATTTTTGCGTGGGCTCTTCCTGCTATGACGGCGGTCGGGTCGTTGTGGTCTTCTTCTCGATGATTAATGGTGCCATGGTGCTTGGTCGTGCTGGGCCAAGTGTCGAGGCCATTTCTTCAGCGAAAGTAGCGGCTTACGAGGTCTTTCGAACCATCAAGACTCCATCAAAGATTGACTGTCTTAGCGATGAAGGAAAAGTTATCAACAAGGTGTCTGGGCGAATTCAGCTCGAAAACATCACCTTCGCTTACCCGTCGAGGCCAGACGTGCAGGTGTGCAGTAATTACTCGCTGACGATCGAAGCCGGCGAGACGATTGCACTTGTTGGGCCAAGCGGAAGCGGCAAAAGTACGGTAGGGTCTCTCCTAGAGAGATTTTATGATCCATCGAGCGGCTCCGTCAAGCTTGATGGGGAAGACTTGCGAACGCTGAACGTCAAGTGGCTGCGCCAACAAATCGGACTTGTTGGCCAGGAACCAGTGCTGTTCGACACGAGTATTTTGGAGAATATTCGTCATGGAGCACCGTCGGCAACTGACGACCAAGTGATTGAGGCCGCCAAAGTGGCTCAAGCTTTCGAATTCATCACTGGGTTCCCAGAGGGATTCAACACAGAAGTCGGGGCGCAAGGAACAAAGCTTTCAGGCGGCCAAAAGCAACGTATCGCGATCGCACGGGCTGTCGTTAACGATCCCCCCATCTTAATCCTCGATGAAGCGACCAGTGCACTTGACGCCGAGTCGGAACGAGTCGTGCAGGAGTCCCTGGAAAGACTCGTGTCCCGTTCAAAGCGCACCACAATCGTCATTGCCCACAACGTGTCGACGATTCGAGATGCCGATCGCATCGCTGTCCACAGCCATGGAGCTATAGTGGAGATTGGAACGCATGGCCAGCTGATGAATATTCGTGACGGACACTATCGAAAGTTGGTCGGGGAGCACTTGAAAACCAAAGAAGAACAAATACTTTCCACGATCAGTATTGAAGACCTAGAAATTGCTGCACCAAGTACTCAAACGATGAGTGACGAACAACAGGACGCAGACACTTGGGACGGTGAAAAACTGAAATTGGTCTCCACAGCACGGATTTGGAAGTTGTCGCTGCCTGACTGGCAATTCCTGAGCGTCGGTGCAGTTGGGGCAATTGCAAACGCCGTCGTTTTCCCGATTTGGGGACTGGTGTTCACCAAGATCACCATGTTGCTTTACGCATACACCAAAACTAGACACGAAATGCTGCAGGACGCACGTTATTGGGCTCTGGGCTTCGTCGGCTTGGGTGTCGTGTTCGGCATCTCCGCCACGCTGCAGAACTACGGGTTTGCAGTCGTCTCCCAGCGACTTATTGCTCGGGTGAGGCGATTGACATTCAGCGCGATGTTGCGGCAAGAAATTGCGTGGTTTGACATGCCCCCAAACTCCCCTGGAGCTCTTACGTCTCAACTTGCAACAGATTCAGCCACGCTGCACAGCATGACATCGGAAGCTCTAAACCACGGGCTGGTGAACCTCACAACAGTCGGCATCGCGATGGGGATCTCGTTATTCCACAGTTGGCAAATGACAGCCGTCATGCTGGCGACGTGTCCGATCTTGATCTTGGCTTTCTACATTCAAGGCCAGCAGATGAGTGGCGCTGCAGCCCACAAGAACAGCAACGACGCCGACGTCGCCGCAGCCTCGTTACTCCACGAATCGGTCGCGTCAATCCGCACAGTTGCTTCGCTTGGCTTGGAGAAAAAGATCGTTGCGCGATACACTCGATCGCTGGAGGCTTCGAACGCAATCGACAGAAGCGCAGGCATCGCCGGCGGGTTAACGTTTGGGCTTTCGCTGGGGATGACCTTCCTGTTTTTTGCGTTCCTGTTTTACATCGCTGGCAAGTGGGTCGACAATAATACTGTCGAGTTTGAAGATGCATTCGTCGTCTTGATGGTCATCATGCTGAGCATGTTTGCAGTGGGAATGACGGCGCAGGATGCCACCACCGCCGCTTCATCCAAATTGGCCGCCCAGAGATTTTTCCACATCATCGACCGCGTTCCGGAAATCGACGCGTGCTCTTCAAGCGGGCAAACACTACCGCAAGTAGAAGGAGGCCTGACCTTCAATCGGTTGACGTTCGCATATCCGTCGCGAGCGGCGGTTGAGATTTACCGTGAGTTCAATTTGACTATTTCCAGGGGACAAACCGTGGCGCTTGTTGGAGCAAGCGGCAGTGGGAAGAGCACAGCGATCGCTCTACTTGAGCGGTTCTACGATCCTTCGGGCGGGGTAGTGACTCTGGACGGCACGGATCTCCGGCAGTTGAATGTCGCCTGGCTTCGCGAACGGATCGCGCTAGTGGGTCAGGAACCGGTGCTTTTCTCGGGTTCCATCGCGCAGAACATTGCACTGGCGAAGCCCGGCGCAACCCATGAAGAGGTGGTGGAGGCGGCCAGGAGGGCCAATGCATTCGACTTCATCAGCAGCTTCCCCGACGGGTTCGACACGGACGTTGGGGAGAGCGGTGCGCAGGTCTCGGGTGGACAAAAGCAGCGCATCGCCATCGCCAGAGCCATTTTGAGAGACGCCGACGTGCTGCTACTGGACGAAGCCACGAGTGCATTGGACGCCGAGAGCGAGCGGATGGTGCAGGCGTCGCTGGATCGGCTTCTGCTGGAAGGCAGGCACCGCACCACCATCGTTGTAGCACATCGGCTATCCACGATCCGCCACGCGGATCTCATCGCAGTCGTGGGTGGTGGCCGCATTGTCGAGCAAGGCACGCACGAGCAATTGATGACGAACTCCAATGGGGCGTACAGGGCGCTCATAGCGAGGCAAATTCAGTAAAGTACTGGTAAGGTTGCTGCAAGCCGCACCGGTACACGGCTGGTCGGTTGGGCCGGTCGGTTTTGAGCCGTCTGTGCGGGGTCCAACTCTTCTCAAACTGAAGGTTCTTTTTGCTCATTTAAGAACTTATGCTGATGGCAAAAAAATAAAAATATGGTTCTAGTTTCTGAATTTGGCTAAAAGGGAGAGCTTCTCCGCTTTTCGAAACAAGCTATGTTGTTATCGTCAGCGACACCTCGAATGCGCAGTCCCTGTAGTCGATGCATTGCTGGCCAATCACCGTCGCCAGGTGCTCCAGCAAAACCAAGACTTGTCATGGAATGATACTTCATGTTGTGCCACTCAGCTGAGCGCATCCAGCGTGTCCTGATCCGCCGACGACGATTGTATTGGGCTGCATGCTTTTGAAATCCCGTGAATTTCAAGCCTGCATTTTACCATAATGTCATAATGCAAGCAACGCCAGTACCCGTGCTTCGTGCTCGCATATGAGACTGCGCAAAACATAAGAATGATATTAACCATTTATTGAAGTTGGATTTGATCACACCGTTAAAAAGAGGAATGTCTCTCTATCAAACCAGACCTTTTGCGAATGTATTTTCATTCAGCGTTCTCGAGAAAAGTTGTCTGTAAAAATATCTCTCTGGTGGGGAGGCAAACTCGAAAATATTTTATTGGCCGATCTAAGGTAAAATTTTGCCGAGCATCTATTGCGCTGATTCGTCGTTATAAGCGGCCAAAAGCTTCTGATTGGTTGCCATTCATAAAGGTTTGTATTGACTTTGATTTTTCAACCCCCTCCCCTGGAAAAATCGTTTAAGTGCGGAAAATGATGGGCTGATTTTTGAAGCCGTTTATCTCGAAAACGCTAAAATGTTAAATAGCATCGTTTTGTCGTGCGCAGTCTCATATGCGCTTTCATGCCACAATACGTGTTCAATGAGAAAGCTTCAGAGTGGGCAGTCGGTTATCTCCCGACTCCGATCAACCGCTTCGGCTGCAGTTTGAAGTCTTTTAAACATTTAGACGATCCGCCCGTTCTTTGCCGACTCCTAAATTCAAGACCAAATTTACCGCGATTTCCCGCACACTGATACGCACGCAGCTGTTGCCATTCACCAACTTGCGCTGGACCAGAGAGACTTCGACGCCGTGATTGATTGATTGAGCGAAGCCATGGTGGACTCCCTGCACAGCATGCACGTGCTGCTCGGCTCCATGTGCTTCTTCGCGCTGGTCTTCCACGTGGCCAACCGCCTGTCCGACCGCTACGTGAAGGTCTACCGGGACTTCTCCATCCCGGAGCAGGGCGACTGGTGCTCTCGGTGCGTCTCCAGCTCCTGTGCCACCTCTGCCATGTCCTGCTATAACTAACTACTCGTCTCTGCAGTGTGAACTCGACCATCCACGCGCTGGTGATCCCTACGGTCATGACCTACAGCTTCATAACGCAGCAATGGGACGCCAACCTGCTGCCCACAAAGGACGCGCCCACGTACCTGGCCAACACGCTCTTCTCCATTTGTACGGACTGCAGTGCATCAGGTTCTATGGTGACTGTACTGACTGACCTTGTGGTTGACTGTTTGCAGCCTGCGGCTACTTCCTGTTCGACCTGTTCGTGCTGCTGCTGTGGCAAGTGCCGCTCTGGCGGGTCTTCGTCATCCACCACGTCGTGGCCGCGTACGTTGCAATAGAGCAGAGATGGAGGTTGCTTGCGTATTGGAACTAATGCTATTATTTGTGCAGACTGCCGTACCTGATCTACACGATGCACTCGGGCTGCGGCATGGACCTGTACCTGCTGCAGCTCTTCCTCATGGTGGAGTTCGCCGTCATTCCGCTCAACATCACCACCTTCATGGAGCAGCTGGGCTATGGCAAGAGCAAGACGCACGAGTTCTTCTTCTACATGACGTACGTCTTCTGGTTCGTGGCGCGGGTACTGCTGCCCATCTACAACGTCTACGTGCTCTGGACGAAGATCATCCCGGACGCCGGCGCGGCGCCGTTCTGCACGATGCCCGCCGCTTTCTGCGGCCACATCATCGCCGCTTTCTGCGTGGGAGTCTTCATCTTCGTTTGGACTCCCGATGTGCTGGCCAAATGGCGCGTACCCGTGCTGCAGATGGAGGAGTACCCGGACTATAAGCTGACGATGCGTCAGTCCATGACGCCGCGCTCGAACCCGATCTTCTCGCCTTCCGATAGCAGCGACAAATGGGGCGCCAGTTACGGCAGCGTGTCGGGCAGTATGCGGGAACCCCAGTGGACGTCCAAGTCAGTCGTGTGAGGAGTGCGGGCGCCGTGTTGCATGCTTCAAACGTGCAGCCCGATTCGCCTCTTGCTCGACGGCTCGCCGAAGTCGATGCACAAGCGATAGATAGGACTCAGTGCTAGGTAAATGTAATTTTATGGAGGATGCCCTCCGGTGGTGTGTCACCAGCAGAGAAACATGGCAAGATCCTGCCCGGCTGCTGTCCTTGCAGCTGCGCATCAGATCCCCCAATGTTATCGGAAGCTGAATGCACAGGAGTCGGTCGCTTTTGCCAGAGTCAATTGTACTACCTCAAGCGTAGTTTTTTTATTGAAAGTCACAAGCAAGCCCCGCCCCCTGGACGTGGTTGATCAGGTGCGAATGCATAGATAGTTGTGGGCGGATACGATATACGACACCGATGGAGTTGCCGCTTCATCACTCGACCGTCTTGGTTTTGGTCTTTGCATTCGCCTTCTTGGGCAGGACGATGAAGGACGCGCTGGCGATAATGATGGCCGCACCGATGACGCTGTAGCCGCTGACGTGCTCGCCCAGAAGCAGCACATCCAAGATCATGACGAAGACGACATCGAGGTAGCGCATGACAGAGGCTATTCCCGCCTTGGACTGCTGGAAACCCATCGTCAGAAACACTTGGCCAACAAACGCAAACAAGCCGCTTCCGAACAGCGCGATGATCAACTTGGGGTTGGTGGGCACCGTGAAGCTCTGCAGGATCCAGAACAGCAAGATACGAGGATAGCAAGACCAGTGAACACGATCGATACAATACGTGAAAGCTCCGACTCCGCAGACTTACCACATCAAAGTACCACAACGTCGCGAGCGCGTACAGCAGTCCGAAGAGCAGAAAGTAGTGGTTGATGACTACGTAGTTCAGATCGCGCAGCTGACGCATCGTAATGTAAGAACACGCTTGCATGACGGAGCCGCCAAGCGCGCAGATAATAGCCAGCGGCGGCACCTCCTTGGTCTCTTCGTCTGGGGAGAAGAGAAACGCCGGTCTTGTGACGAACAGCACGCCGACGTACGAAACCAAGCAGCTGACGAAATCCAGACGCTCGATCGCCTCGCCCAGTACCAACGCACCCTACGGCGATAGTCAACAACAAAACACTTAGCGCATCTCTTCGCTCACAGCTTCTTTCTGTCCAACTCACCAGCATGAAGGTCACGATGGGGCTCAGGAAGATGATGACCGTGGCGTCCGTTAGCACCATCTGCGCCATGGCGTAGAACTGGATGCTGATACCGAAAGTCCCGAAGAAGCAGCGCCAGAAGAGCATGTTGCGGTGCTTGGGCGCCACCGCCAGCTTGACGTCCCTGCGGAAGACCAGCACGAGGTTGAGCAGCCAGGCCACGGACGAGCGCCACAGCACCGTCTCGTGGGACGTCACCTGGCCGCTCGCGTACTTGACGCACACGCGCATGAGGCTCAGGTTCAGAGCGGCGAATGCGATGAAGCCCAGCGCCAGCGTCTGCGGCGAGCGCCAGCCCTTGGCGCCTCCGTATTCGGCGGAAGTCGCAGCCTTGACCAGCGACGGACTCGACTCATCGGCGCCCGACGCCTCGTTGGCGCTGTCGCCAGTGACTTGTACCCGCACGACGGGGCCTGAACTCGTTGTGGTCTTGAGCTCGCTGCGTATTGGAGCGATCATGGTCGATGAAGATGATCAATGCGCTGCTCATTTTCGCGTCAAGTCTCAGCATGCACCAAGACACGCACGAATGCTGACTATTTCCCTGTGGGAAATAATACCCCAATATTTATCGTTTCCTCTTATTTCGTGAAACAACAAAAGCGCTTGGTAAAGTATTGAGTGGAAATTTGAATATTAATATCGTCTGGAATCTAATAGTGGGTGCAAAATTTATCAAGAGGTTTGGGCTGACTTGCTGTGTGTCCCACACCATTCAGTCAAGTTGAAGTGGACGAAGTTGCGGTTCACTTCTTGGAGACGGCCTGGCGCAGGACGATCACGGAGGCGCCGCTGATAATGATGGCGGCGCCCAGGACGCTGTAGAGGTTGACGGTCTCGCCCAGCACCAGCGCGTCGAGGCACATGACGAACACCACGTCGAAGTAGCGCATGACGGAGGCGATGCCGGCCTTGACGGTCTGGAAGCCCTTGGTGAGGAACCACTGGCCCACCAGCGAGAAGAAGGCGCACCCAAGGATGGGGAGTAGGAAGCCCAAGTCCGTCGGTAACTCGAATTTCTACAAGGAGATCGTTAGTGAACTGCAGGATGAGCGTCACCCACAACGATGAGAACGTACCACACCGAGTGCCCAGAGCATGAAGGACGAGTAGGCGGCACCAAACATGAGGAAGTAGTGGATCACCAGCATATTGTCCAGATCTTTCATCTTCCGCATCGTGATGTACACGATCGCCTGCGAGAAGGACGAGCCCATAGCACAGACAATAGCGAGGAACGGCGCACTGCTACCAGAAGTGTGCGACGGGAACAGGATCGCCGGTCGCGTCACGAACAGCACACCGACGAAGGACGTGACGCCACCGACCAGGTCAACGACGTCGATGGGCTCTCCCAGGACCAAAGCCGCCTGACCACATACACACACACGCAGAAGTTGTTAGTTAGGCGACAATTGGGACGAAACTTCGCTTTCGTTGGAGACCCGACGTACAAGAATGAAAGTGGAGATCGGCGCCGTGAAGATGATCACGATAGCGTCGGTTAGAGGCATATTCGCCATGGCGTAGAATGACATCGTCGTGCCAGAAGTGCCGACCAGGCAGCGGAAGAGGAGGAGAAGCCGGTCTTTTCGCCCGACAAACAGGTTGGTCTTCTTGTAGCGCACCCACACCTGTGCAGAGCGGAATCACTGGTTAGAATGCGAGTGGCCGCACCGACGGATTAATGACAAGACTAACTCACGCAATTGATCGCGAGTCCGATCATCATGCGCCAAAATACGATGATGTTCGAGTTGGCGTAGTGGCTCGAGTACTTCACGCACGCCGAGACGATGCTGAAGTTGAAAGCCGCGATGATGATGTACCCGAGTCCCCTCACCTTTTCCAAGCTCCACGTTCCGCTGCTTGTCGTCGGAAGGACGATAGTGACGATCTCCTCCTCGTCGATCTTCGTGATTTCATTGCTGGAGCTGTCTGGTTGAAGCAGTGGAAGATCATCTCGGTTGGTCTCGTCCTCCACAGCGTTCTTGATGTCTGCTTCGGGCCCGCTTAGATGGGGCGGTAGCGGAGTCACCACCGCCATTCCACGTGCGCTGCTATGAGAAAGCATCGCACTTTGAAGTTGGCTCCAATTGTTAGACGGTTGTCGAAGACTGCTTCGACGAGATTGTTGGCGTTGAGTAGAAATTCAGGAGTGGAGCTGGGTGAGCGGCAGCACTAACCAAGTTTAGCTGCACGCTTCAAGTCGAGTGTCCAATCACTCATCGAAAGAACTTCATTCCTTGAAAGTTTGGCGATCAAAGTGAGACAAGATCAAACGTGGCCAAGCCGTCTTCAAGCTCAGCCACCGCGCAGCTTCTTATCTTTTTGTGCATCCAATCCATCGGCCAAGTAAACACTGAATTATTGGTCGATGCCCAGCCTGTTCTGCTGCTATTTGAAGAAGGTGTATAACGCTCACTTCGTCGTCTCGTTGGCCTTACCGGAACTATTGATCTCGTCTTCAAAGGCTCGTCCAAAACAGACACAAAACCGCGGCAGCAAGAAAGCTGCATGGAGCAATAATTGCAATTATTGAGGGATGCTGCAAGAAACGGAATGAAAAAGTGGATCGTCGCAGAACTCAAGCAATTTCTAAGATAATACTAAATCCTTGCTATATTTAAAAAATAAACCAAGCGAGTGGTGTTTGCACTGAGCATGCTCAACGTGAATCCTTTACTCCTTCTCACGAGCACGGCGCAGGACGATCATGGAAACCCCGGCCATGATAATCGCAGCCCCGACAAGAGTGAAAACGTTCACACTCTCACCTAGAATGAACACGTCCATGGTCACGACGAACACTACATCGAAGTAGCGCATAACCGATGCGATGCCTGCTTTCTCGATCTGGAAGCCTTTCGTCATAAATACTTGGCCGATGAAAGAGAAGAAGCCACTGCCAACGATGGCGAAAATGAAGGTGGCTTCAAGAGGAACTTTAATTCTCTACACATGCGTGGCAGACAAAGTTAATAAACGCTTACAAGATGAAGGGCGGGACTGACTTACCACTCCCAGCAACAGCAGAGTCATGACCGACGTGCACGAACCAAAGGTGAAGAAGTAGTGAATGGCTACCAAGTAGTGCACCTTCGCCAATCGTCGCAAGAGAATGTTGACCACAGCCGACAGGAACGATCCACCGATCGCACAGTAAACGGCAAGTGGCGGCGACTGATGCGTGACGGTATCGGAGTCTTTTGGGAACAGGAATGCTGGCCTCGTCACGAACATGACGCCCAGGAAAGACGTGATGCCGGCAAGGAGATCAACTCGATTGATCTGCTCTCCCAGAACAGCAGCGCCCTGGAAGCACCCGAAATGACGTTAATATAATGACAAAAGGTGTCGCATCAAAACCATACTCACAAGGAAAAATGTGAAGATCGGCGACGTCAGGATGATGACGGTAGCGTCCGTCAGTACCATCTTGGAGAGAGCGTAAAATTGAATGTTCACACTGATTGTCCCCACAATGCACCGAAGCAACAGGATTCCGCGATACTTCGGCTCAACGACTAACTCTCGTTTCTTGTAGCGAATCCAGCTCTGTTCCAGAACAGCAGCACATCACAAATTTACCAATCCTCTTTTTTATACCAATGCACGTGCATCCACTCACGTAGTTTAGCACCAGCGCGACAACCATGCGCCAAAACACGGTTTCATGGGATGTCACCCTCTGACTTGCATACTTGATGCAGATGGACGCGACACTGAAGTTCAGGCCTGCGAAAACGATGAATCCGAGCCCTCGTGCTCGCTTCATGCTTAAAAGCGTGGTATCGGCGCTTTTCACGGGAACATCGGCGCCTTCAGTCTCACTCATTGACGCGGGGCCATCGGACTCTGACCCCTTCAGTAATGGATGGTCCTCATTTTCAGTGTCACCAAGTTTTGCTTTCGGATCAGGGAGAGTGCGGGGGACGTCGGATGGGAGTGGCTGTATGACGGCAGATCGACTCGAATTAGGAGCCATGTTGCTCTCGATATGCTTTGCCGCAAGCAGATCTGGAAATGAACCCTCCTTCATGCCTTGCAGCAGGAATAGCTGCCTCAAAAGAGGTTTAAGGTTACCCCCCCTTTCGCTTCACTATTTTCAGGTGTACTTCCAATCCGCAGGATGAGATGAACATGCAATGCGCGGGCGTTATTAATCCAACGTACTTTGACACAGTACTGGATGGTGGAGAGGATTCAATAAGAGTTCCTTTTCCGCAATGAAGTATTAAAAAAATTTGCATGCTAGAACCATATACACGATGGAGCTCGCCTGATTCCGCTGCTGCTTTAATCCCTCACTTCGCGCATTTCAATCGATAGATCAGTTGAAACACTGAAGCATGCTTTCAGGGGACTATGGCTGGCCCCGCTGTTCTTTTTTTCCAACACAACGCAATATGAGCTTGACTGTAAATAGTTCTGCTGGGCATCAATCCGTTTTTCGATCCTGCGACGTGTGACGAGGATCGAAGTGGCTCTTCAAGGCGGATCTTTGTCTTCAAGCGTTGCGAGGAGCTGTCCCCTTTGCCTCACTCCAGATTCCTCTTGGTTCAAACTATTGGCGGCATGAGTTGGAAGAAGGTCGAGTTCAAGGGAGGGGACAGTGTGGACCGGTTGCAGCGCATCCAGGCACTATGCACTACAGCGGAGTTCAAGCTGGACGGGATTTTAATCATCGGCGGAGTGGATAGTTTCCACTCGCAGGCGTCCCAAGCTGTGCTGAAGTACCTTTTTCTGGGAAACTCGGGCCAGGAACTTCTCGGCGAACAAGTGATCTCTCACGACGATGAACGCCTGGAAGACGTCATCTTGCTTATCGGTCCGCAAAGAGTGTCTGTCTTTTACTCGTCGGAGAGTGATGCAGCAGTGAAGATCCTCCCTGTCATCTCCAACTGGCGATATGTGACGGAGTACGTCGTCCACGACGGGATGGAGCCTGATGAACAGGAAGAACGCAAGATCAGCGCGTTCAAGAGCATGATGGCTGGCATCAAGTGTGTGGGTGTTCCCTTTGGACTTGACAGTGAGGGCGAAAACCTGCAAGATACCATGCAACCGGAGAAGTGGCCGCTTATTCAGTCGTACGGGCTCGAAGGCGGCGAATCTTCGGGAAAAGGGTTCTTCACAATGAACCACCGAGTGGCGAATGTTTCTCGGGAATTGATGGATGTGATGGCCCAGCTCGATGGCTTTAGTGCTAAGCGCGTTGTGCAGGAGAGCCAACCCTTCTTGGCGCATCATTTTGATGAATTCCTAGTGAAGTTGGACCATGCCGAGTCCCCGAAGGTGCGCAACGCCAAGTCGGAGAGCGACCTGGGCGAGGATCTGTTGAGCTTCTATGAGTTTGGAACGATGCAGTACAGCACTCGAGGCCTTAAGACAGCGTCTAATAGAGGCAGTCGTGTGCTTTTTGGTGCGAGGACGAGCGCTCTAGCGAAGAAATCATCTTCGTCTGCTTTTCTCGCAAACTCCGGTGTCAAGGAAGGAGTTGCTGCGACACATATGGTCGTTCAAGCCGAAGATCCGTTCACGGGTGTCCGCTTCGCTCGTACCTACTTCCTGTCGTCTGGCAAAATCTGCAAACGAATTGTCGATGAAGACGCTCTGGTGCCTTCGCCAACGAAGCCGAATACGGACATCACCAAAGCTGCGACGGATACCAAGACGATGATTGACTTGTACACGCTACTGCTGCGAGGATTCAAGACTGGGGCTTCCGAGCTTGTCCGTGAATGCACGGGCCAGAAGTCCCTGGATCGGTGCATCGAGTTCGCCCGCGCCGAAGCCATTCATGCGATGGTCGCAATGGACAAGACCCACACTCAGCTTTTAGGCTCCAGCAAATTCCCCACGCGGTTTATCGACGATCAATTGCGTCTAACTGCGGAAATCATGGATGCTCGTGGGCAGCCCGTGAAATCTCCAAGCGAAGGTAAGCTCATTATATTTTTACTGTTTTTGTTTTCACCCGACAAGTGATTTTTCAACTGTATTGTTGTAGATTGGTGCCTGCTCTACTGCTCTGTTGAGCTGGCGAATATTCCGAGCGCTGCCGATCCATCAATGTCGTTGGGATCTCTTCTTATTGGGGATACCTTTTTGTTTCATGGTCGTGGCGGCTCTACTGGCGTCCCAGATCACTCTACCAAACGTGTTCTTCCAGTCACCAAGCCCATTACGTATTTCCGCTCGTGGGTTCAAAGCGGCGAGGAATCTGAAGCTGTTGAAACCTTGATGCGCACTCTGCAGTCTGAATTCATGCTACAGAGCTCAACCGTGCGACTCGGAAAGGCCATTGCCCCTCTCGATGCTGACTTGGACTCAAGTGTGGAAGGGAGCGAAGCCCAGTCAAACCAAGCTATGATTCCGTCAAAGGCTTCCATTCTGCTTGACAGCGACTTGATGCCTGTTGTTCTCGGTAGCTGGCGCATTTTCACCGGCGGATTGGTGTTCAAAAGTCCATACTTCAACCCCATCGTCGTGTCCATCGAGAAAAATGTCAAAAGCCTGACGATCTTGCCGTCACCATACGAAGAACTAGTGTTGCTGAAGATGGAGCTGAAAGAAGACGATAACACGCACAAGACCCCGGTACGTCGCTCAACTCCAGAAACTGATTGCTATAAGCTTGACTGACGTATTTTTCAATTCTATATGCAGCTATCGGAAGTTCTTCCCTTCTTCTTTGATTCTCAGGCTCTTTTCATTCCAATGCTGTCGGGAACGCGCCTCCAGGATGAGGTTTTCCGTGCTCTGGAGGCTTGGAAAGTTACCGCTGCTGCACTGGACATCCCAATCTTCCGGACTAGCGACCTCAGCGAGCAGTTTGAGGGTGAGACTCCCCGTGATCACGAAGTCGCCAACTTCGAAGTGCCATTTTCCGTGAAGTCAACGTGTGAGTTGCTTGTGCAGAAGCAGACGTTTGTTGGACAAGACGCCCGTACTATTGCGGACTTCTTCCCTCAAGACTTTATTCCGAAAGATCCTGGCGCTGTCACAACACTTCCAAAGCCCAACACTGAGGACACCAGCAGACTGTGTGTACCAGTTACAGTTCTGCTTGGAATCCCTGGAAGTGGTACTCGAGCGATGGCAGATGCTGTTTGCAAGATTGCATCCGCCAGCTCTGAGTGGGTCATAGTGGACATTGACCTTCGCGACTTGGAGGTCTCGAAGCAACAGAAGATGGAAGCGTCTGGGTATTTTGTGATCTCTGGGAAAGTAGCAGAAGCGCTGGACCAGATAAAATCTGCCGCCAAGTCGCTGCGTCTTCCTCCTCGGATCATGCTCAGTGTCGCTGGATACATCGATCCTATCACGGTTGCATACGCGATTCGACGTGCAGCACGCGATGCTTCGATTCCGAGCAAGATCGGAGCAGTTATTAACTGCGTGAGCGCGACAAACGTGTACTTACCGGATCCTTTGTCCGTCCAAGCTCCGTTTCCCAAGGTATTCGACCAAATGACGGCTGGATTCGTGACCCACACGGTGTTGACAAATAGTTCTGACGTCACGCCGGCTGTTCTTCAGCGACTGCGCTTCCACATGGACCAGGTAAATCCTTTCGCGGACGTGATGGTCCTCTCACGCGACGTGTTCGAAGGCCCTTTAACGCCACTTCTTGCTGTTGACCGTTTCGAGAGCGCGTACTACAAACAGTACCGCAACTCGCACTTCCGCGAGTGGGATGGTGCATCTGCGAACAACAATGCTGCACCAATGTACGCTCGATATGCTGCGGAGTTGGAGCCTGCTCATGCTCCTGTGAGCTTCCGGTTCGAGATTGCTCCTGGTATGGATCGATCCAAGTTCTCGTACTTAATCGGAAAGACGTTGACACCTTTTGCGACGATGAACAAGTCGATGGATCGGGTTTATCCGATGGAGAGCAAGAGCGCGACAGGAATTCGTATTGCCCAAACCATTGCTCTGGAAAAAGTGCGCCAAGATGCTCATGGTACTCCACACTCAGTAGCGACGCCATCCACTGAGGGCGTTTTCTCCAACGGCCAGTCGCAATCGTGCTGGTGCGTTGAAGGTCAGGTAGTTTTCAAAGATGAACCTGGATGCGTGTACGAGTACCGTTCATCGGGCACGTTTACTCGGCTGTGGGTCGACTCAGATCAGCTGAGGAACAAGGCGGACAGGCTTTTATCGATGGAGATGAAAGTGACGGGACAAGGACTGAATGCCGACAAACTTCGTGAGCTGCTTCTGAACTGCTACGCCCACGCGGAGGCCTCGCCAAACCAGGTTCTCTCAAAACCTTCAATCAGCCTCGACGAAAAGCGTGAGATCCAACGCCAGCATGTACGTATCTGTTTCTGCGATGCCTTGTTGATAATACTTTACCTTACTTAGTGCGTTCTTGTCTTTGGCGATTTTTGTTTTGCTAAAGGCGATGGACCCTTTGCCGGAAGGCTATCTATTTGATGGCACCAACTACGTGGACTTTTTCGGCGGCCGATACGAGTTTCACCCCTACATTGCCCAGTTCATCGACGAGTACATCACTGCTGCGAATGATGACAGAAAGGCAACAAACCTCAAGGCCTCCGAGGAGCGCGAGTCGCAACGATCTTTTGTCAGGCAGCTCGTTTAGATTCCAAAGACCATTCTCAGGAGTCTAGCTTTACGTTGAAAACATCATGACTTTAATCGATGAAAATATCGTTTTTCCTTGCTAAGATTTCTTAGAAGTCAGCGAAATACTTAGCATTTTCTTCCGGATCAATGCTTTCTGCACTCGACAGGCTTTCGTTCTGAGGAGGTGGCGTGCGGATACGAGCTGCGTTGAAGTCGGCTTGGGCGTTGTACGGCACATCGAGGGAAGCGTCTTTTGACTCCAGCAGTTCCCATTCAATATCATGGAACCACGGATGCTGCATTACCTGGTTGAATCGAGTTGGTCTCAAGTAAGCCTTCCCCAGGAGAGCAATTTCGTGGAAATAGTTCGTACCTCCGCTGCTCCATTTCTCCCAAGACGCTCACCAGGGTTGGAATTCAGTAGCCCACTAGCCCACAGCCACATGTGAAAAAAATGAACAATAGATATACTGCAAGTAAGCACGACTTGTGCTCACCGTATGATCGCCTGCAACTCAGCAGTCGGGTGTGGTGGTCTGTCCCCTTGCACATTTTCGAACGGCGCCCTAGCAGTTGCCTTTATCCGGTGAAAATAATCGTCAATGGAGCAGCCTGGTGGACACTGGTATTCCCACGGTGGGTGGCCTACCACCATCTCATAGACGACAACGCCCAGACTCCTGCACGACAGAAACCGCGGTATTTGAGCGACAACGTAAGCGAGAGAGAAAACACACACACACACACAAATGCTCTACCCACCACCAGTCGATCGTGACGCTGTAAGGCTCACGAAAGAACACCTCCGGTGCCATGACGTAGTGCGTGCCGCACATGGACTGCGTACGGTCCATCTGAATGTCTGATCCATCTCCCGACACCTTTTTCGATAGTCCGAAGTCGATCACCTTGGCAAAGCCGTCTGCCCCCACCAGCACGTTGCCGCTCTTAAGGTCTCGATGGACGAACCCTCGACTATGCAGATCCCTCATCGCCAGCACGAGCTGCGCCGCGAAGAACTTGGCGATTTTTTCAGGGAACCTGCCGGAGTCTCGGAATTTCCACACACATTCGTACAGTGGTCGTCCTTCCACATATTCCTGCAAAAGACCAACCTCCTCGTCTTTTTCGAAGAATTCAAAGCCCCGACACAGGAATGGACTCGTGACTTGCTGTAGGATGAACTTTTCAGCCTTCAGGCGATTTTTCTGCTGCTCGGACACGATCTTGGAACGAGGAATCCGCTTCAACGCTGATGGAACAGTACAGAAACTTAATTAGTGGTGAAATCGAAGTGATAATTCACCTCGCTATCACTTCTCACCATAACGTTTGGGTGAATCGCGTCTTTGGACGAGGTAGACGCTGGCGTAGCCTCCATGGCCCAGGAGCTTTAGCTGCTTCAAGTCGTCCATGATTTCGGATCTCTTCGAAAAATGGCTTCGTTTCTGAGGACGGCTATTGGTCGAAAGAAAACAAAACTTCCGTCCACTTCTGTCCAATCAGCGGCTGCGTTACTTGATAATACTTCGAAGAAATAGCATACGAACGATGGCGGCGATGCGCGGCCGTATGCGCAAGGAGATCGCCATGCTGGAGAGCGATCCGCCCTTCGGTGCGTGCTCGTTTGGCTATGTACTTGTGTTGGCCGTTTGCTGACCTGCTTTTCGCTCTGCAGGCGTCAGCGCGTGGCCCAAAGACGACAAAATCGACCAACTCGAAGCGCGTATGTATTATTGGTTGTTGCACTGTTTTAGTACTTTACTTATTGGTGTTTGCTGCAGAGATTCTGGGCCCGGACGGGTCTCCGTACGAGAAGGGCGTGTTCCAGCTGGAAATTGAGATTCCGGAACGGTGGGCACGTCGATTTTTGATGCTATGGTGACGGCAGTGTCTGACTTTGAAGTGTATGTTTTGCTATTATTTTATTTGCTCGGTAGGTATCCTTTTGAGCCGCCCAAGGTGAAGTTTGTGACGCCCATATACCACCCGAACATCGACGACGCCGGTCGGATATGCCTGGACACGCTCAAGATGCAGCCCAAGGTGAAGCCGAAGTAGATAGTTCACGCTGCGACGATGTGTTGACCAAGGCTGTGCTGTGTTTGTAGGGCTCGTGGCTTCCGTCGGTCAATATCAGCACACTGCTGGCTACGATTCGACTGCTGATGGCGGAGCCGAATGCAGATGACGGCCTGATGCCCGAGATTGTACGACCCGGCAACGATGTTTGAAGTGGTGCTTTGAGCTGGTGCTGACTCGTGGATTTCGTGGCTTGAAGGCGGATCTGTTCAAGCACGATCGCGAGTTGTTCAACAGGAAAGCGGCGGAGATGACGGTGCAACATGCTCAGACTGCGAAAACTCATTTACCGAGCACTGCGACTGATAGAAAGGATTCATCTGCTGATGCAACCGTTGAGGATGAAGAACAACAGGCAGCTACGCAGGATACGTTGGTCGCAGAAGTCTCGTCCCAGCCTAAGGAAGAAGACTTGTCGGACGACTCATTTAGCGACGGTAGCTCATCCAGCGAGGGAGGTGACGACTTGGATGATGGTGAAGACGAAGACGAAGATGTCAAGCCACCTAATAAGCGGAGACGTCAAGAGTAGAAAACGACATTGATGGTCTCAGCATCCAGTACATTTTTCCCGTAAACGTTGATCGATTCATTCATTATATACGAGATCCGCTGCCGCAACGCCAAACTGAACAGGAACATCGCAGGATGCGTTTCCCAACTCAAGTGTCCCCCAACCCAGGAGACTCTTGCACGAAATTAAACTGCTTCACTTGCAACGTCAGCCCTGCTACACGAGCGCATTTGGCTTGATAGCGTGTACCTGGGGAGATGCCGGCAGACTTTCAAGGACGTGAGGCCGCGCCTTGACGTGCTTCCCGGTTTGACTGTTTCTCTACTCGTCGATTTGGACAGCCGTGTCAGAATGCAAGCTTCAATCAATTTGCAAAACACACAGAGGCTTCCTACCTTGCCCACTTGAACGAGGTCGATATTTTCTTTCGGCGTCGGAGTATAGTCGAGTGGTTGAAGAGTAGCGGGCACTTCTCGCTTCAGTTGTTGCAACGCCTTCTCGCTCTTCCACTTGGTCCCAGCAGTGCTCCCTGCCATTTTGGCGCTCGCAACGTAGCTGCGCCTGCCACTAGGCTCCTGTCTTGGTTGTTCTTCGTCTCCAGTTCTGCAGACTTCCCATCACAAAACTGCAACAGAAAGCCACATGGATGCTGCCTCTTTTTCATTGCTACCTTATCCTCCTTGGCACAAATGCGGAATCGAGGCTTCCAAGACTTATCGGGATCAGGTGTCCACGAGGAGACGACTGCTTTTCACTGAACACGCTGAACACTGCGAACGATACCAAGAATAGTTTGGTTCCTTCAAACTACCTCCTATCCAAATTCTGCTTTTAGTCGTCCTTAACTTTCCTATTTCGAAACCGTAAATCTCGTCTCGAATCCCAAACGCCGGACATTTTCATTGTGTGTCTTGTATCTAGCACGGCATTTCTCGTTACCTTCACCATGAATATTATTTTGCATGAAGATGGCATAATTTTATACTCAATGATCAAATTCATACTCCGCAAAAGGAGGACGGCATCTGAGCTGTACACATAAAGACAAATATCAGAAAGCTGAAGGGAGCGGGTTCTGTGCTTGGCTGATCTACAAAACTGATTGGCGGCAGAGAGGAAACTCTCACAGTATTCTCTTTAAAGCCAGAGATAAAACATCTTCCTGCAGCCTTCGATTTGCTAGCTCGTACGCTCGCTCGACTACCAGAATCTGAACGTGTAGTCAAAACGAA
>JAABLK010000325.1:0-22346 GCA_012295415.1 Phytophthora chlamydospora
GTTTGAACCCTCAATACATCATGCCATACATAGAACGAGCATATATTCTCGATCATAATTTAAAGTGCGGAGCCCTGTCAAGGACCCCATCAAAGGAGCGCGCGAGAACGGCCTCGAGGGCTTTGCCAAAGGCGTCGGCACCGGCGTCGCTGGGGTGGTTTACCGCCCCATCAAAGGCCTTGGAACTATGGCCAAGCACTCGGCGCTCTCCGTTGGTATCGGCAAGAAACACCGCACCAACAGCGGAGCCAGCGAGGATGGCAACACCTCGCCCGATGGACGAGACTACGTGGCCGCTGGCTCCATGAGGCTGGCCTTGTCGCTGCAGAAGTTCTCGTAAAGCACGTCCTACAGCAGCGACACACACACACACAGACGATGGGAGACAAAACGTGTAATTTATTCGTTCACCTTGGCATCGTCGATCCGCCACGGCCCTGACGTCGAGCGCGTCCGCTTGTGCCTCGCGGTTTCCTGTCATGGTTGGAGTTCTGCCTCGTCGGTTTGGTTTGCCTACATGAGGGATCGGAAGTTCAACAGCTCGCCCTTGACCCGGCGGAATTGCTCTAGCAACGTCGAGGCCTCTCCGCTCTCGTCTGCAAAGTCAAAGTTGATAAAAGTCAGTAAAAAAAAACATCAAAAACGAAAACAAAGCAGCCCCAACGCACCATGTGATGTGGCGCGCAGATCCGTGATGAAGCCATCGCAGAGGTCGACGATGTTCGGGCAGCAGGCCGCAAACTCGGCCAGCTGGTCCTTCCCGGCGCGCGGGGAGATGGCCTTCTTCTTCCAGATAGTAATAATGGCCAGCATGGACTGCAGCAAGTGCAGCGTCCAGCCCTCGCGGTAAAGTCTCTCGGGTTGCTCACGGTAAAGCTGCTCGTAGTAACTCAGTAGTACCCGGTGAGGCACGCCCACGTCCAGGAAGAGCTTGAGCACCCAGTTAAACGTCGTCGAATCAATGGCCGAAGCCGAGGCGGCGCCACCGGTGAAGGCGCCCATGCCCGTAGACCGGATGTACCAGAGCGAGATCCACTCGAGCAAGTCAGCCAGGAAGCCCACGGGGAACACGAAGCCTCCGATACCAGCTGCCGATCCGCTGTGCGCGTCATCCCCTTCGAGGTAAAGCGCCTTGCCCAGACGCAAGATCTTCCACTGCATCTGGCCGATCCAGTTGCCGCTCTCGAACGTCGAACCGCCGCTTCCACTGCTTGGTGCAGCCAACAACCCAGCCTTCTCGCACTGATCCAGCCGCCACGCGTTGAACGCCGCGTTGCTGGACGACTGCGGCAATAGACTGAAGATGATCTTCCGCCAGAGCGTCGCGATCACATCGGCCTCCTCCGACTTGCACACGTGGATGATGTGCAGACACTCGGCCCACATCTCGTACTTGGAAGCGAAGCGGTTGTACAGCGTCGACGCGTCAAAGAGCTTGAACGTGAGAAGCTGCACGTCCGTCTTCCGCTCCCGCAGCTGCTCGTCCGTAGCCGACGAGGACGTCTCTATCTCGATCACCAACTGCTCCAGCGACTTGAGCACGCGAACCTGAAGTTGCAGGACGTCCAGCACATCGCGAACTTCCCGAATGGCCTCGGTCGCCTCGCCCACGTCCTCCAGGCTCTTCAGACAGCCCAGCGCCTTGGACACGTAGTACTGACGCTTGACGATATCCGGGTTGTTGGCGACTACCAGAGCGGACGACGTGGCGTATTCATCCTCCCCCATCGAGTCTTCATGTGCGCGGGCCCACCACACCTTGGCCGCTACGAGATACTTGTGCTGGTCCATGTAGAGCTTGACGAGCAGATCCTGGTCCTTCTCCTTCAGGAACTCTTCAATGAAGTTGGAGCGGATGGACGTGAGCAGATGCGAGTGGCCACGCTCAAACAGCCACGTGTACAGCAAGTTGTGGAAGCTGTCGTCCTCGGACGCCAGCGCGAAGTGGAAAACCTCTTCCACGCACTTGCTGCGCGTATCGTCGTCCAGCGTCACCATCTCGTCCACAGCTTGCGGACTCGCTCCGTTTCCGCCCAGAAGCCGGTGCAGCGCCAGTAAGATGCAGCCGTAGCATCTCCGTTTCCACGTTTGCTTGACGCCACTTAAGTCGGAAGCGGCCGCATCGTGAAAGTGTTTAGCGCAGGCCAGCGAGAGCTTCACCACGCCTTCATAGTAATTTAGCAGCGTGTAGTCCTCGCAGATGCCCTGCAGAACGTCCAGGCAGTCCTCCGTGTCCCACATGTGGCACGAGTTGAGGAACTGATCCAGAGACTCCTTCAGGAACTTCTTGCGCGCAACTGGAGAGCCGCTGAGCTTGGCATTCGACAGGCTTCGGTAGCCCTGGTAGTGCCACAGATCGGCCACCGAGAAGAACGTGGGGCACTGCTCACGCAGCTGCTTGATCAGGAACTGGTTGTTCTCGTTGCGGCCACGCATCAGCGCCTTGGTCATGGTCTTCGCAGCCAGCGAGCCCTCCGTTGTGGTGACCAGGTCGCTGAAGCTGAGGCGCGCAAGAGGCTCCTCGAGCGACACCTTGTACTCCAGCGCGATCCGCAGGAGGGAGATCGCTTCAATACTGCGCAGCACCAGCTGATAAAGGTAGAACAGAGAGCGCTGCTCGGCCTTGAACCGCGTCTCGCGCTTCAATTGTTCCTCGCTGAGCGACTTCTGATGGCGCATGACCAGCTCCGACACACGCGACAAGCCAGCCTCGGTACCCTCGCCCAGCACACCGTCCAGGCTCGGGTTCTTCTCGAGTGCGGCGCCACTGCTGATTGACACGGCGAAGGGGGCCGCGCCTTCCATCAACTGGCGCAGCTGGAAGAGAATCTCACGGATCTCGTCCAGCTTCTCCGGGGTGTGGACGTTCTCGAAGGTGGTCACGAATCCCGGAGACTTGGCCGACGCCTTGGTGGCGCCATTCGCAGCGTTGCCCGACACACGAGTAACCACGCGCCGACCAAGCGTCTTTGACGTCCAGAGCGGCCGCAGCACACGGGACGCGAAGGCGACAAGCCCGTCGTGTTGGTACGACATGTTAACCTCCGTGGTGAGCACGATACGAGTGCTTGCAGCAGAGCTGGCCGTCCCGTTGGCGGTAGACGTAGCTGCAGGCTCCACAGGGACGTTGTCAGGAGGCCCCTGCGCGATTTCGAAGATGCTCTGCACCGCAGACGTGTAAATGTAGTCGTCACTCTTGAGCGCTCCCAATCCAGCCTGACGCGGTGCGACCAGCGAAGCCGCCGACGAGTTCTCGCTGATGAGAGGGTCAGTGGGGACTCCACACGCCAGCGCAACCAACATACAAACGACTTGAATCTCGCCGAAGCACCGCACAAACGGGGCGACCGCAGCCTTGAGCTCGTGGCCGCGAGCGAGTAGAACCACGCGGTGCAGTTGATCCAGCGGCCGAATCTTCTTGAAAACCTGGATACCCGAGTTGGTCAGGCACAGAAAGTGCCGCGAAGGTTGCGAGTACATCAACGCCATTTCGCCGACGATAGGAGCGTTCTCCGAGGCGCTTCCGGCGGGAACTCCAGTCGCCATCTCGTCAAATGACCGCTTGTTGCCGCTGTTAGAGCCCTTGGTGCTGGCATTCGCTGCTGCCGCTGCCTCAGCCTGTGCGATCCAAGCGCTTTCCGGTCCCTCGCTCGAGTACGGGTCCAGCTCCTGAATATCCACGACCTTGCCGATGCAGGTGTCCAGAGACACAGCCTCCCGGATCGTCGGCTTCCTCGCCGCTAAGCCTGTCTGCACGGGCAGCGCGGTGGTGCTGATGGGGTCGTGCGCGATGCCCACAAGCTGGTCCTGCTGGTCTCGTCGCCCTTCAATGCACAAAAACACGCCCTTGCGGTGGAACGCCACGTGCACTGCGCTGGGGCTCTTGCCCGGCGCGTAACCTGGCTGCATCCCTTCCTTAGCGTGATACGGAGGAGCGTCGCGCAATGCGATAGCCGGAGGAGGCAGGCGAATGTGAAGAATCTCCAGTCGAGACGGACGCTTGGCCCTGCCGTAGTTGCCAGCGCCTGAGTACGTGTATCGGCGCGACAACGCCGTCAAGTAGAAGCGAATGCCGTTCGACGTGACAGCCACGAGCGTCACCACCTTGGACTCATCCGGAGATACAGTCGAGAGCGCCACGACCTTGAGCGGGTTGGGCGTTCCGGCGCCAGCCTGGAAAAGCCTCTCATCTGGACACGACACGCGCGTGCGGCGGTTCTCGCGCGCGTACTTGGCGCCATCGGCCAGTAAATTCACGGCGCAGACGGCCTTGCCTTCATCTCCACGATCTCCCAAGTCAAACACGGTCACCTGGGCGTCATCATGCAGCACGTAGAGAATGTGTCTCGAGGGATCCACGGTCATATCCACCACTTTGCCTGGCGCACTCGCCAGTCCGGCCAAAAAGCGTGGCAAATACTGCGCGTAGCTCGACGTATGCGCCACTTTCCTGCATCCTTCAGCTCCTCCCACGCCAGGTACGTTGGCCAGCAGCGAGTGTCGATCCGCCTTGGCCTTCTGCTCCGGAGCATAGAGAAACTCATACAGCGCGCCGTCCGAGCCTCCAAAGAACACGCGGCCGGTACGTGTGGTCACGATCCTGCGCACCACGCACTTGTCCGTGCTGACACTGAGCTTGGTCCTCTGTAACTTGAAGCCGTCGCTCTGGTTCTCATCGGGAACTACAGCCAATAGCAGCACCTCCACCGTCGTCGCTACTACCAGTACAGATCGTACTTTCGCTGTGAAAACGCCAGCGGCGGGTTTGGCGACGAGGCCTACAGCCACCACCGCCTGATCGAACTCCTTGGCGGCGAAGCGGCCGCGTTGCGCGTAGCTCCAGAGGAAGAGCCTGTTGTCCACGGACGTCCAGGCCGCGCGAAGCTCCGGCAATAGGCCGGACAGAGACAGACTCTTCGTGTCGTCCAATGCAGCGGCTACGACGCCTGGCAGAGGCACGAGCGCTCCTTTCTTGGCCACTTGGGGGGTCCATTGGGACGCGTACGGCTCGAAAAAGTAGTTCTGGGGCTCGGACTGCGCGGCCAGCTGCTCGGCCAGGTCGGGGAAGGCTGCGTCTTCTTGGGACGCCTGGTCCACGCGCGTCTTGGCGTCTGCTAAGCCCTTGAGCGCGCGCTCCGAAGCCTCGCGGGGCGGCGCCGACAGCTCCATCAGTGGGCGGCGAAGGGGACGATTGGTTTTTGGCCCAGCCACTCCGCTCTCTTGATCTTTGTATCCCATACAAAGATCAAGAGAGAGGGAGTGGCAGATTGGGATTGGATGAAATTCAAAGCGATTTTCAACCAATGAAAGAAAAGATATGAGAAGGACCCTTTTGAGGAGGACATTGTAGTATCTGCTAGTTAGAGATGAAGGAGAACATGGACGGCTCGGGCTCCTGCAGAACGCTGCGCTGCGAGACGGTGGAGGACGCGACTGTCGGTGTGGTGGACGACGAGTTGCTGTCCCGCATGAAGCCGAACGCAGTGGGCGACGTCGGCTCGGTGCTGGTCGAGCTGCTGTCGAACACGGGCTGCTCCCGCGCGTTGATGGTGGACATGAAACCGAACGAGGACTGCGTGGACTCGGCCACCGACGCCGGAACTTGAACTCCCAGCGGCGGCCGTCCGGACGCCGTCGAGCGGAGCGAAAGCTCCAGATCGCTGAGACCCATGGGTCGGCCGTGGCTGCTCTTCGTGAACGTGTCGTCCAGCGCAGGTGCTGGCCGTACGGGCGCTTGGGACTGGGGGACGCTGTCGCCCTTGAGGCTGAGGCCAGCAAACACATTTGTTGCCATCTCCACTGTCGGGTTCGCGCCATCCGTTGATAGCACGCCAAAGCTTGAGGACGGACTCGTCGGGGCCTGACTAACTGTGAACTGAGGGGCAGCAGCCTCCGTCTGTTGCGCGTTGGCGCGCAGGAAACTGAAGCCGTACGAATTGTCTGCTTGGATGGCGGGCGCTGAAGGAGCAGGGGCCAGCACGTTTCCGACGTGGACATCGGCGACTTGCGGGTTGGCGTTGGCGTTCAGAAACTGGAAGCCCGAGTCGCCTCGCAGCTGGGAGATGCCTAGCGGAGGGTCGTTCACTGTGCTGTTTGAGTCCCCTCCGACGAATGCAAACGCCGAGACTGGATGCTTCTCCTCGTCTGAAGCCGCGACACTGGTGTACGGCGGACGGGGATCTGAGCTGGCCGTGCTCTGGATAAGTCGAGCGAGTTCGTCGGCCTTGCGCACGAGCGTCGAGCGGAACTGCTTCACTTCCTCGTAGTTGGGTGGCCGATGTGCCCCGAAAATGACCGCGTCAATGCCTTGTGTCTGGATTTTCTCCACGTTGCCGTGAAGTTGGGCGAGTTGGTTCCGGCGGTCCACTACGGGCTGCCCACCGTGTTCCTGACGGACGAGCTCCTTCAGCTTCGCCTCGATCTCGCTCAAACTGCTGTTGTAGCCGTTCAAGCGCGTCATAAACGCTTCGCCGCTCGAGCTTCCGGGTGTGTGAATATCCTCCGACTCGGGTTGAGCTTGATCCTCTTCCACGCTCTCCGTTGTGCTACCGTCCTCTTCTTCCAGTGGGGGAGGGATGTACGGCACCTTGAGTGTTGACGGGTTGGCGGTCCGACCTTGAGTCATCAGCTTCTTGAAGCGCAACAGTTTGGGCGCGTTTGCGAGCGAGCCTAGGATGGGCCCCACCTCAGTCAGCCCCTTGTTCTCCACGTAAATGGAGTTAATACTAATCAAAGCGCAGCCTGGGCATATGGCCGGGTGCAGCTCGAGGTAACCACGTCCACCACCGGGCAGAGGCACGAAGCGCTCGATCACGGTCATGTCCGGGATAGTACGATCCAACATCACTCCCATGGGTCCCGGAGGCACGTCAATCTCGAGTATCACCTCTCGCAAAGGCTCCGTTGGCTCTCTAGGAGTCTCGTCGTCAACTCCGCCGTTCACCGCAGCAGACGACGGTTTGTACGCGTCGAACGAATCCAGTGCTTGAGCGCCATCGTTCGCATCGAGGCCTTCAAAGGCGTCGTGAAGAGGATCCGAGATCTCCGGTTCCTCCTCCTTCTCCTCTTCCTTGTCCTGTTCAAGCGTGTTGAGGTTTGGCTGGAGCATCGTAGGTTCCGGAAGGGTATCGAAGACCGTGTGTCGACGCTGAAGTACCGGTGCAACTGGAGCCTGCGACGGGGTAACCGCGGACGCCGATTTCTGTTCTGCTGGTTGTTGCTGCTGCTGTCCGCTCATGAAGGCGAAACCCGACGGCCTCTCGGCTGTCGACGACGACGGGATGCCGTGCTCGATAGCGTGAACACTGTCCGTCGTTGGCGTCTGATTCAAGAAGCTAAAACCTGATGATTGAGTCGATAGCGGAGGTGCACTGGGTGCTGGCATGCTAGGCACTGCCGCGGCAGGCGGTGGGCTGGCATTCCGCGGAGGCGACGCAGCCATGAAGCTAAACGCCGAGCCGCTCGTAGGTGCGGCTGGGGCTGCAGCCTGCGGCGGCGAGTCAGAGTCAACCTCACCGCCATTTGCCGAAAGGAAGCCAAAGGCGGAGTTGCTGACCGGCGGTGTCATCGGTTCCGCAGCCATCTGTGTCGGTTTGTACTCCTGTTGGGGTTCATGACTTGGCTGAGCTAGGAAGCTGAAGGCTGAGCCTTCCTGTACTGCCGGAGCGGGCAGCGGCGCGCTGCTACTGCGCGGCGAGTCGTTCATGGCCATCATGAGATCGGGCGGCGTCTGCTGCGACGTGACAATGGGCGACGTGTGCATGAGCGTGTGCATCTCCGACTGAGCTTCGGCTTCCTCGGCCTCCTCCTCCTGCATCCTCCGCATCATCTCGAGCGGACTCTCCTCGTCAGGAGCCACGTAGTCCTTGAGCAGCACGTAGACCTTGTCCGCGCGCTTGCGCAGCATGTCCTTGCGGGCGCTGCGCAGGTCCTCCAGCAGGTCCAGGCGGCCGCTGTAGTACTGCTTGTAGAACTCGGCCTCGGCGCTGCCCAGCAGCGCACTGAGCACGGACAACGCCTTGGCCTTGACCTGCCACAGCGGGTTCTCGAACTTGTCGTCCAGCAGCTCGCAGATGTACTGTTTAAATATCAGATCAGCCAACCCTCCGTCAGTATTGACTCTTGTATCCAGTCGTCCAATAACTCGTTTATCAAGTCGGACAACTCTCAACGTACATCATGGTCCAGCGTGTGCAAATAGCGCAGCAGCTTGTGCAGCACCTCGCGCGGCGGGAAGGACGACGAGCCCACGGATGAGCACAACTCCGAGATGAGCGCGTTCTCCAGGTCGCTCTGGTGCGGCGCGTTCTGCTGCGCCTGTTGCGAAGTCTGCGGCGCCTTGAATCCCTGCTTCCAGCGGGCCGCCTGCGACGCGTACGTGGACTCGGGGGCCGGCCGGTAACTCTGCATGGCGGCGACTTACCCGACTTGCGTCCGGCCGAGTCGAAGGAGGTCTGGCACACTCGGGGGTAAAGAATGCGGCTCGTATTTCCACCAATCCGAAATCAATATTTCAAATTCTACCATTGGTCAAAGCCCTTTGTTTTGGTCCTTTCAGTCACGGCAACTAACCGCCGCACGTCGCAGATGAAGGCAGCTGGCCATGCATTTCAATGTTAAAGTTAGTGAATGGCTAGTGTATGTCTTGAGAATGGAGAGGAGTTGGTGGCACTGGCCATCAGCCAGACATCCTGAGGTTTTCAGTCACCACTTGCTCGTCCTGATGAGCTCTCGGTCCGACATTTTGCCGGTGCAAACGCGATTCCGAACGGGAAGAAGAACTCTCTTAGAAGAACTGAGCGTTGCTCTGCTGGCGATCCACAGAGCGGATGTTGGGCTGTAAGGGTGGAGGCAGTTGGTTGGCCGTGGTTGCGTCTTCGCTACTGCCCCCCTGCGTGTGAAAATTTTGTCGAGAGGTCAAGTTTGCGTCGTTGTCGTCCCCCTCTGTCTCGTACAGCGACGCCGGTTCGCTGCTGCCGTCAAAGTCGTCGGTGGAAGTGAAACTTGACTGCGAGAAGAGCGTCTGTCGCTGGGAGTAGTCGGAGAATGAGGACTGTGCAGCGTCGGTGGCTCGTTGATGCAGCGCGTGCTGGAACCTGGCGCCGGCCTTTCGTCGGGACGCGTTCGAGTCCACGACGCTGAGCATGTCGACGTCCTGCAGCAACTGGCCAAGGCAGACGCGGTGCTTGAGCTGCGCCACCTTTGGCTCGGTTAACGAAGCACTGCCGATACTCAGGAAAATGTGGTCACGCTTGTCCGTCACTTGGCAAGAAGTGAAGAAGTGAAAGCGAAGGCTGAAAAACGGAGACTCCAGATATTCGTCCCAAATGCTGGCGTCTTCACTGTTGGAGCTTCCACTCTGGGTGTCGTTGGGGGGCCCAGTACCGTCAGAAACCGCTTTGTGCACTGCGCTTTCGGCGGATTCCTGCGTTCGCTTCAAAAACTGCCACACTGTTCCGCTCAACGTGACATTTTCAGCGGTACATTGACACTTGCCAAAGTCCCCCGTCTCAACCTTTAGCTTGGGCGGTTGGCTCGGGTCATCGGTGACCACCGAGAACGCAAACGGCGTGAGCGTATCGCCAGGCTTGAGCTGCGATACATCCGTTGGGACTTCAAACAGAACACGCACGGACGGGTTCTTCACGGCAACTTTCAAGCGATCACTGGGTAGCTCAACTTCGCCCCCTGGTCCGCTTTTCCGAAGTGAGTCGAGCAAGAACTTGGACAGAACGAAAGCGCCATTTTCGTGCGTTCTGGTCAAGACCGACGCAGGCGCTTCGTTCAGATCGGGCGCATCAATCGCCACGCCATCACTTGAGGACAAGGACGCCAAATCAGTGAGAGGAATCGTCAGCGATCCAGCACAGGGCCCTTTACCGGAGAAATCTCGAGCTTCCACGAACAACCGGCTCATGACGCCGCTCGGAAGCCCACCGCGGACAATCACACCCAAGACGTCGACGTTGCTGGAGACGTAGGATAGCAACTTGGTGGCTTTCTCGTACCGGTTGTCCAGCCGCGCCAATTTGTTCTGCAGGTAAGTTCCGTCGCGTAGCTCGGCCAGATTGGAGAGCCCCACCGAGCTGGTCTCCATGCTTCTTCGAATGATCCGCTGCAGCGCCAAATAATACGTGGAGGCTGCTTCGCACAGATCCAGTCGGAAGGTAACATCCACGAGCGAAATGGACACGTCCACGGGATACTCCTTGATCTGCTCGATAGTGTTGATGATCTGTGTGAATGGCGATAACGCTTGGCTCGATGGTGAGTCAGAAGACGACAGCAGCTGAATGGCTTGGCCCCATAGCTCGCACGCGAACGTCTTAAGATGTGGAGTTTGATGGAACTGCTCGAAGTAGCTGATGAGGTTGCGAATGCACATCCTCGGCGTTTCCACCTTGCCAAACAGCGTCTTGTTGTTGTTGTGCGTGTCGATAAACGTCTTGAAGACAGAGTACAAGGCGTCCGCCTCGTCGTCTGAGATGGCCATGACTTCACGCGCTACCTCCGATAAATCTTGTTGTTGTGTCCTCTTTGTGTCTGAATTCGAGACGTTCAAGGCCGCGTCATAAACCGATAGCTTTCGTCCACTGATCTTGATGTCACCGGAGAGAACGATCTGAGCTTCACGGCGCTGGAGAAGAGGCCCAAGTTCGACGCAAAGCAAGCGCTGAGCTGCACTACTCACCACGGATGGCAGCATCCGATTGATGAACATCTTCATGATCGTGTCGTGATCCTTGCCGCGCTTGGTGCTGTTGGTTTCTCGCTCATAGTACAGAAAACTCATCAGTCGGACGTCCAGCTCGTCCTGTTGCACTGTCCACCCCGCTATCGAGTCAAATGCAAGCGGGATATCTGCCACGAGTTGAGCTTCTACGTTCAACTCGTCGCAATGGAAGCTCGGCAGACGCCCTTCCGTCGCAAGCGTAAAGTTCATCACTCGAAGCTTAAGCCCATGCGCCGACGGCGTTGAAAGGTGGAGCGTCACATGGGGAGCCGTCGACCTCGTTTCGATGGAGAACTTGGCTTGAAACGAAGGGATCCAGACGTCCCCGACGCCAACGTAGACGCCGTCACTCCCAAACCGCAGCGAATATCCTTCAAAGTCTGGTAAATAGTGTTCTTGCTTGGATTTCTCCACGTTTTCACTCAGTTGCGTAAAGAGATGGCGTAGTTCGATGTACTCGGACCACCGTGTGTGGTTCTCCGGTCGCAATTCCTTCTTGTTTTCACGCATCTTCTCCAGTTTTTCCTTGATGCTGGCACGCTGTCTCGCCAAGATCTCAATTCGTCGGTAGTTGGAGCTCTTGGCCGCATTCCATGCCTTCAATTGCTTCTTCCTACGAGCGTCCACGCACTGATGCACCTTCTCCATAACTTGTTTGATCTGGTCAAACCTGTCCTTCTTGCCACTCGTCACAGTATCCGCCATGATGCCCAGCGATGGCAGCACAACTTGCTCGACATGGTCGATATAGTCTTCCAGCGGTACCGTCGACTGGCTCTCACCAAAGACTTCAATGCACGCCTGTACTAACAGCGCTGCTTCCTGTATGCCTCGTGAGCTCGCCAGCACACTATCCTGCAGCATCAAGTACCGAGCGATCTGTTTGTCCGTGTACTCCCCCAGCGTCGCCTTGGTGGCCAGTACGCGTCGGAACGTCAGCACGACCGGCATTTCCACTCCCGCCAATATCATCTGCGCTGCCTCGAGACTCTTGAACCTCCTCCTCTGCCCATTAACCTCCACCAGCTCATCACCAACTTGGACAAGCCCCGACCTCTCCACGTCCCCTGGAGGTCCTCGCTTCCCTTTGTCGACACCCCGCTCGAAGCCGTGCACCACGATCTGCCTCCTTTCCAGCGCCAATTGCACCCGGAACGGCCTTGAATTGCACTGGATCTGCACCAAACTCCTGTCCTTCCAGCTGTCGCCATCAAATTCCGCGTCGGACAGCGCTGAACGCCGTCGTATCGACGGTCTCCGCCTGGCAGGCGACAGATTCGGATCCGAAGACGGTGAAAAGGCGAACGGGGACTGGCTGTGAGCTTCCTCCGACGGCGTCCCGGGCTCTAGGAAGCCAGCGAATCTGCGTCGAGTAGTCGGGGACAGCGCCTCGCTCAACATGCTGCGTCCGCGGGCGAAGAGCGGCAGCTTGAGCGGGTCCATCGTAGCAGTCACAAATTGGATCAAAAATCTGAGTCTGTAACGGCTGCTGACTTGTTTATTCTATGCTGTCCACAATTCTTAGAGGGACACAAAAAGTGGTGGTGGAAAAATGAGCTCGGAGGTGTCGACGTACTTGCTGCTCGTGCTGCGCGGCCTCGAGTTCCTGGCAGAGCAGGAGATCCGATCCAAGCTGCAGGTGGAGAGCCTCGAGATATGCAGCGTGCAGGAGAATCCGCGGCCTCCGTACATGCAGGTGATGCAGGGCCAGGCTGCCGTGGGGCGCATCATCCTGCAGACCAAGTCTTCAGCCGCTGAAGTTCAGGAGCTGCGGTCTGTGCAGGCGACGCTAGCGCTGCTGGCCAAGAGCGATGAAATCGACACGGAAAACGTGGCTGGAGTCAAGCAGATTGGGGTGAGAAGCGCATTGGTTGCGTGATAGAATGGAGAGGTGCTTCGACTGACGTTTTGGGTTTGGTGATGCAGCAATTGGTGGTGAAGGCAGACTGGGACGCGGCCTTGAAGCTGTGGAAGCAGCACGCAGTGCGCCCCGTGGCTGATAGTGACATCAAGTTCCGTGGCTCCTGTGTGCGGGACGGGAAACACGCGTACAAGTCACAGGCAGTGGCTGGAGAAGTGGGCGCGCGTACGATCGAGAAGTTCGGCTGGGGCGTGAACCTCACCGAGTTTGATCTGGAGGTGGTCGTCGTCATCTTCTACAAGTTCATGGTGGCTGGCATCGCGCTGGCGGACCCGCGGGAGATCCAATTCCGCAACCGACTCGCGAATGAGAGCCGCAGTTCGCTCGCGGACTCGCAGTACATCTCCACTCTGCGTCCCAGCACGGCGTACCTCATGCTGCAGCTCGCGGAGCACAAGTTCGGCGACGTTGTGCTGGACTCGATGTGTGGAATCGGCACTCTTCCGATCTGTGCAGCCGACTTCACCAATGACGGCGTTTACGGTCTCGGCGGTGAGCTGGACGAGATTCCGTCCGTCAAGGCTGGGCAGAACGCGCTTACTCGACCTCGTCCTGTGGACATTGCGCGCTGGGACAGCGCTCGACTTCCCCTGCGCAGCAACAGCATTGACAGGGTCATTATCGACATGCCGTTCGGCGTTCGATGCGGCACCCAGCGCCAAAACAACAGGGTTCGTTATACTGCAGCATCCAGTCCACACAGCACCTTCCACTTTCCTAACTTTCGTCATTTGCGCTCAGCTATACCCGAAGGTGTTCAAGGAGATCCACCGCGTTCTCCGTCCCGACGGCCGAGCTGTGCTGCTGGTCATGTCCAAGAAGCTGTTCAAGGGCGCCGTGAGGGATCTCCCGCTCCGCGTGGTGGCGGAGCACATGGTGAGCATCGGCGGCCTGGGCGGCGGCATCTACGTCGTAGAGCCAGCCATCTCCACCCCAACGGAGGCCAAGCCCAGCACCACCATCGGCCAGAAGCGCGATGCCAGCAGTGTCTCCACGTAACCCTTGTGGTAACCCAAATGGCTACATTTCAACGGTTTTTCACATACTAAAATCCATATAGTTCGAATCAAAGTCTCAAGGATCACGTTGGAATGGCCGGGAGGGGACGAGGCAAGCGCTTGACGGACAGCGAGCGCATGGAGATTATCACGCGGCTGGAGGACCCGGAGACGCAGCTGTCCAAGGCCATGTGTGCGCGCGAGTACGGCGTGACGCCCGCCGCCATCAGTAAGCTCATGAAAGTGAGTCACAGCGTCAAGAAGCGCTACTCGGATGCAGGTGCAGACTCCGGATCACTGCGGGACAAGCGCCAGCGCGGAGGTTTTTCCAAGAATGTACCGTTCGAGGATGAGCTCTTTCGCTGGATCTGTAGCGTCCGCGCGCGGCAGGTGCCGCTGCTGGTGACGCATGTGCAGCAGAAGGCCAAGCTGCTGGCTGCTCGACACAATATGAAGGAGGATTTCAAGGCCTCCAACGGCTGGTACTACCGTTTCTGCGGTCGCTACGGACTCACGCCGGCCTCACTTCATGCAGGGGCTTCGACACCCACGCAGTCGCCCAGTGGGGCGGTCTCCAGTGCGCTGGAAGGGGCAATGGAGCCCAAGAGGGAGGCGACGGACGAGTGGACGGCGCTGAGGCAGCAGGTGGCCCAGTTCGGCCCTGAATTTGTATATACTGTGAGTGAAGCGAGACTGTTCTACCAGGAGCTGCCGAGAGCAGTGAAGGCGACGGCCGAGCACGGAGGGAGTGACGCGACAGCGAGTTCTTCGACGATGATTGCAGATGCTGCTGGAGCGGTGGAAGGGGTGAATCATCAAGGGAAGACTGCGCGCGTGTTGGTATTGATGTGCGTCAATGGGACGGGCTCGCACAAGATCCCGCTGCTGGTTGTGGGGAGGGAGAAGGTGCCGTCGTGCTTGACTGCGTTGCACCCGCAGCTTCTCCGGGACAACGCAGCGAGCATTTACAATGGCGTTGGAATGGGGGCGTCGTACTGCAGCCAGCGCGAGGTCTGGTGTGACGACCGCACTTTCAGACACTGGTGCGACCGGGTTTTCCTGCCAGCGGTGCGTCAACGCACGACGCAGCGCATCCTGCTGGTGGCTGAGAACCCTGGTGGGCGTCTGGCAGCCTTTCAACAAGAGAACGTATCGACTGCGTTTCTGCCGTTGCGGGCTAGCGGTGAACAGCAACCTGAAGCTGAAATTGGCGACACTGACGCTGGTACGTCTTCAAAAGGCCAACCGCTCCATGGTGCAGTGATCCAAGACCTCAAAAGACGCTACAAGATCATTCTCTTTCAAGAACGACTGAACTTCCTGGAGACTCCGGATGACGAGAAATACCGGATCAAACAGCGCGCATCAAAGAAACCAGCGGGCAGCGCAGGCGTGGCGCTTGGACGCGTACCAAACCTCATCGATGCGATGAACTTGTTGGACGAAGCGTGGGCTGCTGTGGCTCCGGAGCTGATCAAGAATTGCTGGATCAAGTCCAGATTAGGAGGCAGCAATGCCGTTCACGTTTCATCCGTAGCTGAAGCCTCCCTTGAGCAGAGCGATGACGCGGTAGTACAGGAAATGAGCTCCATGTTGCGCAACATGAACGTTGTCGACGATCCCCGTCAAATCGCCAAGGAACTGCGTCAGTGGCTTCACGTGGACGATGATTCGAGCGAGCACATGCAACAGCAACTGCTGGACGATATCCAACAACTACTGCAAGAAGAAGAGCAGCAAGGAAACGGTAAAGATGCAGCGGAAGGCGAGCAAGCAGCTCAACAGATGCAGTTTCAGTTGCAACAACAACAGAGTGCGTCAACATTCATGGCTGCTGCTGACCTGCCAACGCCTTTCGAGTCAAACCGAGCGGGATCTTACGTGTACCAAACAACTGAAGGCCGCCCGGCGTCGGCACCGACGATGGACCCAAATGTGGCGCAGACGGAGAAGCGCAAGACTATCGACATGGCACTGCAAGCCCTTGCACGGGCCGAGGAGGTGATGGATAACGTCGATGTGGCCGAGTTTTTCGGCGAGGAAGCCGCTGGCCAAGCCATGGAGAGCATTTCACGGGCACTGCGAAGACTGCGTCGACTGCAGCGTGGGAAACAATCGGCTCTGGTAGCAGCCGCAGTGAATGCTGCTGCCAATGGGGATACTAACGACAGCACTGGAGGGGCGTTAAGTACGCACGAGTATTTCTACGGCAATGGCGCGTTTGGGAGGAACGCGTAACGAGTTGGTGGTCGCTGATGACAAGGTACGATAGGGAAGAGCTTTATTATACGGAGTTGTGCGCTGTTTCCTTCACAAGATGGTGCAGTTGTGCGCTTCTTCCTGCTCGTTGGATGCTGCCACGTTGTGATCGTCTGCGATTTCACCGGGCTGCCACGAGTGGCGACGGCCGAGGACGGGGACTTTCGGCTTTGTTGGGGGCGGATCTTTGGGCGCTTCTTCCTGCGGCGGAGGCTCCCGCCGAAACATCGTCACAATTGAGCTGCGTCGGCCTCGCGTAGGGGTCGCGTTCTTGTTCAGCCGCTTGCCAGCTTCTTTGAAGTCCTGCTTGAACTGTGACGGGAGCGACGGCTTGATCTCCAGGACCCATTTCCAGTACTTTTCTTCTTCTTTACCCGAATGGGGCAAGATGAGGCGGATATCGGCCATACAGACTGGACACGCGCTGCTCAAGACGACAAGGTCAAACGCGAATCGTTCGGTTAGAATGCGAGTGGGGCCACAAAAGCTACCAAGTCTGCGTACCACCAGTCCATTGAAGATGTGTAGTCTGTGGAAATGTGGTTCAACTCGATGCAGTCGTTGCACACGCACATGTGCTGACACGGGAAAAAGACGGACGTGGGTCTGGCGTTGGCACAGTAGACGCAGCGGGTGTCTTGCGGGTATTTCCCGTCCGGGCGGCGCGTGAAGGGCCGTAGTTGGCGGAAATCCCTCACCAGCTCGAGATAGTTTTTCGTCAGGACAACACCGTTTTGCTTCTGCACGACTGCCGACTGTGAACGTTGGCGCAGGGTTTTCCCGATCAAGGGCGCGACTGGCTTTTGCTGGGCTGGCTTTGGTTGCTGGTCTCCACCACGTGCGTTGGTGGAGATCGTTGACGTACATGTACTTCCATCGGGCGGGTCTCTAGGGATGGCAGAATTGGGGTTCTCGGAGTTTGGCTGTGTTTCGGGGGGCTGGCCATTAAACGCAGCTTGGAGATACTTTGGAGACTGAAGTTCCGCTACAGGTGAAGGAGGGCCGTTGTCTTCTTCATCGGATGAGTATTGTCCGCCTTCCTCCTCGTCTGAGACCGCAGGGTGCGTCGGGATTCCGTCTCCACGATCATCGGACGCTGTTGGCACAATCGTGGCGGCGCTGATGCCACGAACCATTTTACCGGCAGCCAGCGCTGCAGCTCTGACGGAAGTGAACTCTATTGTGTGTTGAACGCTGCCTTGGGACACTGAGGGATCAGAATGGGAGCACGAGAATAGCAGCTGCCTGGAATAGTGAGGAGCTCTCCGACTTGAGTCAAACTACACGTCAACCACGACTTGTTGATCGTGTCGGTGTCGTCTGCCATTTGGGTTTTACTTGGGTGGAAGTCGATGAGCTTCGGTGCGATGATTGACATATCGCAGGCTACAGGATCAAACAGTGTTCTGGTGTCTTGGACACGAGATACTTGTGTTTAGGCCGCCCTCTTCTCGCGATAGTGGGTGTCCAAGTGCTTCGACGTTGGATGGTCACGGTGTTCTGGGTTGGGTTGTTGGTATCGCTGGATCGGCGCTGCGGGGTGGCCGATGCGTCGCTTTCCACAGCTCCATTTTCGCCGATCTTGTTCCCAAAGTTCTTGAATTCCTTGGTGAACTGCGAAGGCAAACTCGGGATGGTTTCGAGTACCCATTTCCAGTATGTGTCCTCCTCTGTGCCTGTGTGTGGAAGGATGAGGCCTATCTCTGCAGAGCACACCGGACACACGCTTCAAATATGACAAGTTATTAGACGTAATACGTAGTAGTTTGCTGCTAGTGAACATCCAGTGGGTAAAAAAAAAGCGACTTACCATCGCTCCAAGTGCATTGAATAGTCTGGCGACATGTCGTTCGAGTCAATGCAGCTATTGCAGACACACAGGTGCTGGCACGGGAAGAACACAGACGTTGGCTTTGCCTCATCGCACATGACACACGTCGTTGTGTCTGGGTACTTTCCATCGGGATTTCGTGCAAAGGGCTGCAGATACTTAAAAGTCGTCGCGAGAGCGTTGTAGTTGTTCACAAGCCGAAAGGTTCCTCGAGCTGTCAATTCCACATTCATTGGGATCGTCTGTGAGATCGGGAGCGTAACTGGCTTCGACGGAGATGTTTGCTTGGACTGATGTCCGCTGTCTGTGGTCACTGCCACAGCGTGGCGTTGATTCTCTGAGGCAACTTCGAGGTGTTCGCCAGCAGCTTGATTGTCCAGTGAGGTCTCAGCTAAAGCCATTTGCTGGACGACTGCAGCTACATAGTCGAGATTCTCGTCTGAAAAATTCTCGACGTGTCCGTCCGAGACACTGGGAACGACGGTCGCCGACGTGATGGATCTACGAGCCATGCTGCGGGGACAAGCGGCAATACTTAACACTCTATGGAGAAAGCGGAATGTGATGCTTATAGCCACAACAATCCCGAGCTAAACTTAAAACTAATATGGTACGCGTTCCTCAACGTCTTGGCTGGAAGCTGCTTCCCTGAGAAGAGCCGAATGGAACTTAAAGTACTTGAAAGTACTTGAAGGACTCCATGTACGTAGTACTTCGTCGATACAAAGTATCCCCCGTGATGTTTGAGATGGCTCAATTATATTCCCTAGAAAACTAGGTTACAGGATCAGGCAGCTTTCTTGCCTTTTGGAGCTGTCGAGCTTGTAGGCAGACCCTCGCTTGGCCATCGTAGGTGTCGAGAAACTTCGACGATATGGTCGAGTGGGTGTAGGGGCATCACTGGTCGGGTGTGAGGTGAGAGATCCTACAGTGGAGACTCTGCTCTCTGCGACGGAATCCTCACGCAGTTTCTTGCCAGCATTTTTGAAGCTTTTCTTGAACTCAGAGGGCAGGGACGATTTAGTAGCTAGCACCCAGTCCCAGTACTTCTCTTCTTCATCGCCTGTATGGGGGAGGATTAAGCGGATATCGGTTCTGCAAACTGGGCAAATGCTGCAAGAAACAGAAGAAAAAAATGGTGATGTTGACTGCAGTATACAGCTAGCTAGCTCAGAGTGGGGAGGAGAACTCACCACCGCTCGAAAGTCATGGAATAATCTGGAGACATGTCATTGGAGAGAATGCAGTTGTTGCAGACACACATGTGCTGGCACGGGAAGAGCACGGAGCTCGGCTTAACAGCTGCGCATAGTACACAAATTGTCTGGGCTGGGTACTTGCCGTCGGGGTTTCTTGAGAATCGCTGCAAGTGCTTGAAGCTTGTAGCTAGAGCTCGGTAGTTTTTCATAAGCTGGAATGCTGGCGTCTTTTGCACAATAGCCAACTGCGTACTTGAATGAGCGCTGGGGCTCGTACTGGATAGCTGTGTTTTAAGAGGCTGTATCGTGGAAGAATTCGTTGCGATTTGGTTGTCCGCTGTGTCTGGGGCGAGATTATTGGGGGCAGAGTCGACAGCACCACTTGACTTTTCTTGCGCCTCATCAGGAGAAATGCCGCGACTTTTGTCTAACGAAGGCTCGGTGTGATGTTCTGCGTCTGTAGGAACCACGATGGAAGAGCTTCGTGACATGTTTTCACCTCCTTGGAATTCAAGCTTCGACAGAGAGAAACGCGGCCTGCACTTGACAAGAGGTATGCTTAACAATAGAAATCGTTCTGTGGCGATGTCACTCTAAAAAAAATATCGCTGCCGCAGTCGTTAACTTTTTCATCTCGCACCTAAGCCTTGATCGTGCATGGAAAAATAGACGTTGATTGCCTCTGCTAGATGGCCCGCCCGCCCATACGAGATCACAGTGGCGGTATCACAACTAATTGTGCTGCTCTTTTACAAAGCAACTCTGATAATACCGGAAAGAAGTTAGGTATCCGGATAGGTACATAAAGCAGCCGACAGTCTTGCGTGGTATCGTGAATACAATAGTCATTATTACGAGGGACGACTCAGCACTTGACGAGTAGGCAATGCAAAGCCAATTGAAGGCAGACATTACAATATCAAACAGCTCTCTTGTTTCTTTGACTGAGCTATCACTGAGTCTCCTGCCGGCCATTTTGAAGCCATTCCTGAATTCTACAGATAAAGTCGACTGGGTCTGCTGAACCCAGTGCCAGTACTTGTCCTCCTCATCTCCGGTATGGGGAAGAATGAGGCGGATGTCTTCTCTGCAGACTGGACAAACGCTAACAAGACAACCAAACAACGCTACAGTGTGAGTTTTCATTCTTCTTCTGAATACACCAGCACTGCACGGAAATGGACGACTTACCACCGCTCAAGACTCAATAAATACGCTGGTGTCATGTCATTTTCGTCGATGCACTTGTTGCAGACGCACATGTGCTGACACGGAAAGAAGACAGAGGTCGGCTTGGCTGCAGCACACAAGACGCAGACTATTTTGTCGGGGTATTTTCCATCTGGCCCTCGCGTGAACGGCTTCAGGTACTTGAAGCTCGACACAATCCCTCGATAGTTCTTGACCAGTTTAGCGCCTGATCCGACATCCGACTGAGTCCGCAGTGGTCTGCTTGGAACCGCACCAGCGTTCGGAAGTTGATGCTCCATACTATCACCCGCAGTAGCTGGGCTATCAGATAAACCTGTTCGCATCATCGTCGACTCTCCAAGCTCGATGTCCAGCTGTTCGTCGGTCTCGACCGTTTGAACAGGTTCATCGTCGTCTTCAAGCTGCTCATCAGTCGCGGTAGGCACCACCGCTGCCGACAACAGCGACCTCCGAGACATCCCCGACCTGCTTCCAGCCTGACTTGACACCTCAAAGCCGTGCACGATGGCGCGAGCTGCAAAATAAGGTTGCCAATAGCCGTCAAGCAGGTATCGCCCACCTCTCCATCCCAAATATGCTCAACGTTTCTCGATTAAGAGCGTCTCCATCGCGTGATGATGATCTCAAGAGCTAAGCTTAGCGGCAGCAAGATTGCCGCCACTTCAACTTGCTGTATTTTCCACCAATCAGAAGCCATTTCGCCGGTCGTAACGCGCCAGCCAGCCATAGTGACTTCCAGTCTCAATTCGATTCGAAGCTCTTCGTGGATCAAGCATGGTGCTCATGCGTCGGCGTGACAAGCGCCGCGGCAACGAGGCCGAGGAGATCGCAGTGGCCAGCGACGCGTCCATCGTGGCCAACAAGGGCGTGCGCTCCTTGGGCGGCGCGCGCTCAGGCCGCTTCGCTGCCGATATGCGCATCAGTGTGGGCGGCTACGGTCGAGCCGACAAGACGTGGGGCGTGGACCACCCGTGGCATTCCACGGAGGAAGGAGATCTGTTCGCGGAGCTGTGCGCCAAAGACCACATGGAGGACGGCGCGCTGGCCCACGAGGACGAGCACGAGGAGCCCGTGAAAGGCCTCAGTCGCGCGCAACTTAAGAAGCGCAAGGCCAAGCTGAAGAAGAAGGGGTTGACGGCGCAGCAGGCGGCGGCGGAGGCTCTGAAAGAGGCTGAGGAGGCCAAACTACGCCATGAACAGGAGCAAGAGCTGAAGGAGCAGCAAGAGATGGCGAGAAAGATGGAGAAAAGGAAGAAACGGCAGGAAAAGAAGCAGGTGGACGAGATTGAAGACGAGGAAAAGGAGGAGAAGCTGGCCGAAGCCAAGAGGGAGAAACGCAAGAAGGATAAACAGAAGAAGAAGGAGAAGAAACAGGAAGCCGTGGAGCAGGCCGAGCAACTCTCCAAGGAACAGGAGCAGGAAATGAAGGTTCGTGAGGGACGCGCCCAAGCGTATGAGGAGAACGTGGGCAGTGAGGTCACTACAGAGAGCGGCTTGGTGATCCAGGACAAGCGCATTGGACAGGGCAAGCTGCCCGTGCCAGGAGAGATGCTGACGGTCAAGTACCGTGGCCGTCTTGGACGGGACGGACTGGTGTTTGGCAAGGGAATGCTGACGACCACGTACGGCACGGGCTCGGTCATTGCTGGCTGGGAGGAAGGCCTGGGAACGATGCGTCCTGGCGGCGTGCGGATGCTTACGATCCCGTCGGAGTTGGGCTACGGCGAGAGCGGCAAGGGCGACAAGATCCCGCCCAACTCGACGCTCTTCTTCGAGGTGGAGCTGGTGCGCATCGGCAAGCGCAAGCGCGAGGCCATCGGCGAGGACGACATCCCGCTGCCCAGCTCCTTCCAGCGCAAGCGCATCAAGCAGAAACCTGGTAAGAACAACGGCGAGGACGAGGAGGACGGCGAGGCGAAGCTGTCCAAGAGCCAAGTCAAGCGGAGACGCCGGAACCGCAACAAGAACCGCAGCCAGGAGATCGACGCTTGATGGGGCATCAAGACGGGGCGTACCATAGTGTATACATGCATGGCAATCGCAGCGCATTGCAGTCAAACAACTTGCAGCAGCTCCGCTCTTCCTCGCCAGTCAAACGAGCACGCCCTGGCCGCATTTCCTCCTTCTCATTGGTCAAAAGTCGCATCTAAAATCTCTGATTGGCTGAAACGCAACTTCAGAAACGAGGGCTGAC
>JAABLK010000325.1:22446-33997 GCA_012295415.1 Phytophthora chlamydospora
CCCAAGAGCTCCATTCGCCCAAGTCTCAGCCTCACTGTATCGCGATGGTGGCGTCCATGGACGACATGGCTACGCCAGCTGCAGCTACAATGGCTCCACCTGCCACGAAACCTCGCCGCGTAGCCTCGTTGCTCATCGACAACTACGACTCGTACACGTACAACATCATGCAGATGCTGGCGCAGGCGAACGGCTGCCCCGACAGCGTACTGGTGGTCAAGAACGACGACTTCGGCGGCCAGTTCACCGCCGCCTGGGACTTCTTCCTGGCCAAGATGATGGATACATTTGCAACGGACTTCAACGTGGTCATCTCCCCCGGTCCAGGCCATCCAGCCGAGCCCAAGGACTTTGGCATGTGCGCCGACGCCATCCGCAACGCCAATGTGCCGGTCCTGGGCGTGTGTCTGGGCCACCAAGGACTGGCCCAGGTCTATGGTGGCCAAGTGGTGGAGGCCCAGGAAGTCATGCACGGACGTACCAGTCGCGTGTACTTTGACTCCAGCAACAACGCGCTCTTTGCTCACGTGCCCAATGGCTTGAACGTGGTGCGGTACCATTCGCTGGTTATCGACCCGACTAGCGTGCCCGAGGAGCTCCAAGTTACTGCGCAGACGGAGGACGGGGTCATCATGGGAGTGCAGCACCGAACCAAGAAGCAGTTCGGCGTGCAGTTCCACCCGGAGGCGGTGTGCAGCGAGTTCGGGTACCAGCTCTTGCAGAACTTCCGGGATGTTACGCTGGGTCAGTGCGCGTCCAAGTGTAAGCTGCACCATAGTAACCACGCGGGGAAGAGCGACAAGTTGGTGCAGGAGAAGCAGGAGGTTGTGGAGCCGAGATATCGTGTTCGCGTTGAGCGGGCGTTGAGCGGCCTGGCGTCGTTGGACTTTGCGGAATGCGTATTTGTTGAGCTCTTTGGCGCCTCCAAGCGGTCGTTCTGGCTTGACAGCAGCAACCACGACACGGTGGCTGGAACGGACGCGGCGAAGCAGTCGCGCTGCTCGATGATGGGCGACGACGGCGGACCGCTGAGCTACTGCGTCGAGTACGACGTCTCCAAGCTGGAGCTTCGTCTTCGTCGCTGTCAGGCTGGCGGCGAGACGGTTGAGGTTGTTCCAGGGCAAGATATCCTGACCCACGTCCGAGAGGTGATGCAGGCGCATCAAAGCCACCAAGTCGTCGACATCGATGGGGAACGACTGCCGTTCGCCTTTCGTGGCGGCTTTGTGGGCTACTTTGGCTACGAAGTGCTCGGCAGCGAGCAAGAAGGCAAAAAACTGGTTAACGACGAGGTCAACGTGCAGGGAGAGCGCGCGCCCGATGCGTCTTTCCTGTTCGCTGACCGGACGCTGGTGTTTGACCACCGCGAGGGCGTTATCTACTCGCTTTCAGTAAGCGAAACGAAGGCGGAAAGCGAAAGCGTGAGCCGCGTGTGGCACGAATCGATCAAAAACCAACTGAAGCAGCTCTCGGACGCTTTCAAACCGACGTCTGCTGTACCGTCCACCGTCCAATCTACCAAGGAAGAAGTGATCTTCCACCCGTCACGGAGTCGCGAGCAATACGTCGCCGACATTGAGGAAATCCAACGCCTGATCCGAGCTGGCGAGACGTACGAAGTGTGCTTGACTAACCACCTTCGAGCCGAGTACGCTCTGCGTGTTCCGTTGGCGTTCTACCGCATGCTGCGGCGTCGAAACCCGGCCCCGTTCGCTGGGTTCTACCTAAGCAACCCCAAGAACCGCTTCCAGGCTCCAGAAGAGAGTCATGCGGCGGCAAACCCCGCTGCACTTGAAGACACTTACGCACTGTGCTGCTCTTCGCCCGAGCGCTTCTTACGCGTGGGCGCTGACGGGTGGATGGAGTCCAAACCCATCAAGGGAACGCGTCCTCGCGGTCGTGACGCTGAGGAAGACGCCGTCATCGCTCAGGAGCTCGCTGCGTGTGAGAAAGACCGCGCGGAGAACATGATGATCGCCGACCTTGTGCGCAACGACTTCGGCATTGTAGCACGCGTCGGCTCTGTGCATGTGCCGCGTCTTATGGGCGTCGAGACGTACACCACCGTGCATCAACTCGTGACCACCGTTCGAGCCCAGCGACGCGCGGACGCCGACGTCGTGGACGTGCTGCGCGCCACCTTCCCCGGTGGCTCGATGACTGGGGCGCCCAAGAAGCGCACCATGCGGATCATCCGAGAGCTCGAGCGGTACCCGCGTGGCGTGTACTCTGGCGGCCTTGGCTTCCTGTCGATCGACGGTAGTTGCGACCTGAACATCATCATCCGCACTGCTATCGCGACGCCCAACAGCGTGACGCTCGGTGCTGGGGGCGCCATCGTGGCGCTCTCAGACAGTGACGACGAGTACGACGAGATGCTGCTCAAAGCTCGAGCTCTAGTGGCCACGATCGGAGCGTACGCCACGGGTAGCGGCTCGGGCGCTCGGGTTGTCGTCAGGTAAAGGCCGACCTTTATGGTGCTAGCTGGCTAGCTGAAGCCTGTGATCAAAAGCCCAAACACGCCCAGTCGCCTGCTTGTGCTTCCAGCCACGGCCCTTAGCTCTCAGCCTGCTCCACCACCAAAGCACATCACCTGCTTTTGGGCGTTGCGCAGGGCCAGCATCCCATGCCACTAACAAGAATAAAGCCTCCCAACTCCACTAACTCTTTGCAGTAGCTTGAGCTCTTTACGTCGCGTCTTGTCTGAACGATGGAGCTGGAGCCATTCACTGACTCCGACGCACGACAAGAGTGTGGGCGTGAACTGGTGTCGCTTGTGTGGCGCCGGGCTTTCCAGAAACATGGGCCTGAAGATGAAGCCGAGAGAGCAGTTCATCAACGTCTTGTCAACTTGGTAGCGGAGCATGAAGACGAGGGTGATGCAGCGCTGACGTCGATCCTGCTTCGTGATCTCAGCGCTAAAACGTTGTACCTCGATCCAGAGTGGGGGGTTGTCGACGCGTCCAACATCGGTAAGGACTTCCAAAGCGCTCATATATGTTTGAGTTATCCTTATATCTAAACTTCTTGGTATTATTGTAAACAATAAAAACAGTCTCGCGGGTGGACGACTGCATCATTGCGCTCCAGGAGCAGCCAAAGAAGCAGTTCCTGGACCCGTTGTCGTGGGATCTGCCTCCTCATAAAGCTGTGGTGGCTATCGTTGAAGCTGTGTTGCTGCTCTTCGATGTCCCCTTACCGTCCAACATCGGCGATGAAGACATGTGGCGAGCGTGCTGGGGGCTCTGGATCGTCAAGAACATCGACGCTCACTCCAGTGGTTGGGAATGGATGTCTCACAACGAACCGATAGGCCTCTTCACCAAGCCTTACGCACTCAGCGTCGCCAGTTTGGACCGTGTTAGTGAACTGCTAGGAAGAGCTACCAACCTGGCGCCTTCCCAGCATCGTTGCTGGCATCATTTACCTGCCTACAGATGTCTTCGAGAGTGGGCTGGAGCGTGCGCTGCCTATCTACACATGGTCGAGCATTGCTTGCCTGAGTTCGACGGCTACGAAGCAGTTCAGAAGCTCGTGACACCGCCGAAGCGAACACCGAAGGACAACGTTTGGTTCCGCTGCGAGACGGAAGACGGCATCGACTATTACTACAACCGCTTGTACCAATCCATCACGCTGGAGAAACCCGACGACTTCGACGGAGCGCACGTTGCGCCCAAGAACATCCCGAGCGTCGTGCAAGAGCTCATCGCTGAGACTTTGGAAGCCGATGTGTCCACGAGGCTGGAGCTTGAACGGCGAGGCAAGCAGAGAATCCACGCTCAGTTGTTGGACCAAGAGCAGTGGGTCGAGTGTCTAAACTCGCGGACGATGACAAAGTACTACTACAGCATCAGACACTACCAGGTTTCTGCCAACCCTCCAGAACATGGCGTGTTCGAGTCATACCGCGAAAGCTTCGCGTACGCTTCGGTTCTGCGTCTTCAAGCTGCGTATCGTCGTCGTAGATTGGATCAAAAGACTCAAGTGCGAAAGGCTAAGCGAGGAACGCTTCCTAGCTTCGCCGCCTTTGCCAGCAAGGGGCGAACCAAGACGTAGATTCATGATGGAAGGGGAATTGGATTGAGGTACTTCGTATGAATCACATGCAACTTCAAGTCCGACGTCTTCGTTGGGGTATTGGGAGCGATGCTACCAGTGTAGTGCCGTTTAGCACGCAGTCACGCAGGCACCGTCGGAAACCTGCGTGATGTGCAGCTCCGGGTGCTGGCAGCTTGCAACTGACAGCTTGCACGAGTTGCCGTAGGTGATGCCGTCGGAACCGCAAACAGGTGCGTAGATAGCGAGGCACACGTCTGGGCACGAAGACTCGGACGGCTTCGATGACGTCTCGTTACCAGCACTGGCCTCCTCGCTTGGGTCTGTCGGGGTGGCGGTTCCGTAGCTCCCTTCACTTCCAGAGCAAGCTCCTTCGCTAGCTTGAGTGATGCTCGGGTCCTTGCAGCTAGCAATACCCAAGAAGCACGAGTTCGGGTACGTGAGCCCGTCGGAGCCGCATACAGGCTTGAGGATCTCGATACACACCTCCGAGCAGATCGGACCACCACTCCCAGCTTCCGAGGATTCAGTCGAGGAAGACGATGCGGGACATTCTCCTTCCGAGGCTTTGGTGACGGCACCACCGCTTAGGCACTGAGCAACTTCAAGGAGGCAGTCGCTCGAGTACGTCTCGCCGTTTGAGCCGCACACGGGCTGGAAGATGGCAGGACACGCGTCGTTGCACTCAGCCGGGGAGCACTCTCCGTCGTGCGCTTGGGTGATCTCTTTGGAGGAGTCGTTGCAGTCTGCGAGACTCAAATGACACGTGTTCGAGTAGGTGACGCCGTCGGAGCCGCAGACAGGTTGGTACAGGTCCGTGCACATGGACGGACAGTTCAGCGGTGGACTGGTAGCGTGAGTGGATGTGATGGCAGCAGCGCTGAGGAAGAGACAGATGGAGAGCTTCATCTTGGGCGGAACTTGGCTTTGGGCTTGGTGGTAAGATGGAGAATGACTAACCCTCCGGAGCTGCCAGCGCTCGGGAGAGATTCACACCGCAAGACAATCGCGCGAAAGGCACGTGCCCACGTGCATCCATTTGCTTGATTCCGGGGAAACCCGAAGGAAACGCACGTCTCCTCATGAGCACTGGAACGACAACCTGAACAGAGTCCTTCGAGCCGCAGTCGTTTTTGCTGTCCGCGACTTCAACGTGGATGCACTTTCAGCTGGAAGGCGTTGGAGCTGCCACAAACGCAACGGAGGTGATCGTTCTTCTAACCTGATGGCTCGCATCGACAGCCCAGACTCAGTGAGCTGGTGACGTTTCATTATGTATAACTCACGAGGAAGACGATCCCACAAGAAGAAGTTCTTCAACATGCACACAGCTTTTACTATGAGAAGGAACACAACACTACCACGAGCATCGAGTCGACCGCTCAGAGCCTCGTCTTGCACGCGGACGAGCACTCGCCGTCGGACGCCTTGGTCAGGTGCAGCTTTGGGTGGTTGCAGCTCGCGACCTCCAGTTCGCAGTCGTTGCCGTACGTGACACCGTCAGAGCCGCAGACAGGAGCGTACTGAGCCGTGCAAACGCTCGGGCAGTCGGAGGAAGACGACGACGTCGAGGAGCTTTCGCCGTCGACGCTGCTCTCCCCACTCGAGCCAACAGACGTACTGTTGGCACCGTAGCTGCCTTCGCTCGCGGCGCAGACTCCGTCGCTAACCTGGGTGATGCTCGGGTCCTTGCACGTGGCAATACCCAGGAAGCACGAGTTCGAGTAAGTGACGCCGTCGGAGCCGCACACGGGCTTGTACATCTCGATGCAGACCTCAGGGCAGCCGGCCCCGCCGCTTCCAGAGGAAGAAGTTGAAGCTCCGGGACATTGGCCATCCGAGACTTGGATGATGGCGCCGCCGCTCTCGCACTCAGCAATACCGAGAATGCAGTCGTTGGCGTACGTCTTGCCGTCCGATCCGCAGACTGGCTTGTAGATCATGGGACACACGTCAGCGCATGCTGCGCTCCCGCTGTTGTCGGTCGAACCCCCGTACGATGCTGTCTGGGAGGGTGAGCCGGTCGTGGAGCACTCTCCGTCGGACGCTTGAGTGATCTGACTCGGACTTTCGCAGTCGGCGAGGTTCAAGGCGCACTCGTTCGAGTAAGTCACGCCGTCAGAGCCACACACCGGCTCGTACACGTCGCTGCACGCGTACGAGCAATCGGTGCTGTTGCTGGCGGCACTCGACTGCTGCTGCTGCTGCTGAGCAATGTTGTCTGCGTAGGTGGAAACGACAGCGATAGCAGCGAGCAAAAGGCTGGTGGAGAGCTTCATCGTCAATGGAATGCAGCTTGGTGTTGGAGCTGGAGGTGAACTGCGCTTCGCAATTTGGAGAATGACCAGACATCTCAATAGCTTCCTCACTCCTTGCGGACACGCGAGCTGCGCTGCCTTGTGGGTGTGGCGACTACTTCACTTCATCAGATCGAGGATCGTACGCTGACTCAAATCCGTCTGCTTCTTGCTGTTCGTGGCGCAGAAAGCGTCGTATCCGTCTCGCTAGAAGTGCCGGACAGGTACGACCAACTGTGCTGCGACTGAAGACATCTCATGTGTGGCCAACCTGGCGCCAGTTCAGAAGCTGACACACTCACGGTGATAATGCACCCTGGCGTGGCCAAAAGCTCAGAGACCCCATTGAAGTGACTGCACACCTCTTCTAAGTACGCGTTGTAGTGTACGTGCACCACACCACCCTCCTCACCACCCATTTCTCCTCTTGCGCACAAAAACGAGGCCCATCGTAGCTCCTCGTGAGCCAGTCGAGTGGCGATTCACTCTCACTCGGTCCTTCGTCCGTGTATCAATCTCCCAAGTTACGATGTTCTGGGCCTGCGAGGTGACGGAGACCAAGGCGGCGGTTGTGGACGTGCCCGAGGGCGTGGTGCTCAACGTGTGCAACGCCACGAGCAGCGTCGCTAGCTCTAGCGCGCAAGTGGCGCTGGGTCTGGAGACGCAGCAGCTCGACGGCAAGGCCTGGAAGGGTGCGGTGGCTCATCTGGGCGGCTCGCAGCCGCTCCAGGTCAAGCTGGACTTGGTGTTCGGCCACAAGGTCAAGTTCTACCTGGCGCAGGGTTCGGGCGCCGTGAACCTCACCGGTTACTTCCAGCCGGGCCCCGTGTTGGAGCAGGAAGAGGCTCCCAAGGCCGTGGACAACCAGAAGAGCAAGAAGCGTGCTCGTGAGGAGAAGAAGGAGCAGGATGAGGTAAGTTTTGAGTTGATCCCTTTGTGTATATGAACTTCCATCTGTAAATTACCCCCGTAGTCCTTTTCTCGATATTGCGGGGGTCCAGACCAGATGGGATAGGAAAGTGTATGCTTTTATGGCGAGAGTTCTTCTCGTCTCAATACTCACGCATGGTCCTTAAGGCTGTCTCCGCGCGGACGTAGGGTGGGGGCCGTGGCTGCCTCATTATGCTGAAAGCGACTGCGATCACGCGTCCGCTATTCTCTGTGCCTTCTTACTCTGCTTCTAACTGCTTGTCGGAAACGATGGCGGGAGGAGTGGAGTGGAAGCGTGTGAAGAGGGTAGTGGCCTTGGGAAAGTTCGCTCCGGCGAGGTGGCAATTCAAGCGGAACCTGCCTATTGCGTCCGTAAAAGGCTCTTGTGGTCTGTCCCATCGGAATCATACGAGTCATAACTGTGCAACATCCATCCCAATGCGTGTCTTGCATGTAGCGATCTTGAAGACGGAACTGCAAATCTAACTATTTTTTTATTTTTTTAGGTTTCGTCCAATGACTCGGAGGAAGTGCCGGAGAAAAAGGTGAAGGCTGATAAGCCGGCGACCACGACGCCTCCTGCCAAGAAGGAGGAGAAGAAGCCCAAGCCTGCTGAGACTCCTGCCACTATCTCGTCGAACGATTCTACTCCAGCGAGTACTTCTGGAAAGAAGAAGCGCAAGAAAAAAAACAAGAAGGCTGCAAGCAATGGCGAGGCCAAGTGAACACCGTAATATATTAGCATTGCTCCAAGTACTATATCTTTGTTGGTTGTTTGAGCAGCTAAGGACCTTGTGTCGGCACAGGGACCCACGAGCCTGACGCTGTGCGTTGCAGTGTGTGAATCGCCGCGTGGCCCCAGTCGACGCTGGAAATGGCGATCCACAGCACGAAACACACGTACACGACCCACGACACGTTGAACATCTTGAAGGCGTGCATGTTGCCTCGACCGATGCACTTGCCCATCCACGGACAGTGGTGATCATAGCCAGCCACGCACACGCCGCAGTCCTCGCAATGGTCTGTCGATCGATCCTGCTCGATGCTACAGATATCGCAGAACCGACGGCGCGACGTGCGTCGACGAGGAGCAGGGGCTCCCGCTGGAACAAACGACGGCATCTCCATCGAATCCTCTTCTTTTGCTCCCATTTGGCCAGCTTCCAGCTCAGTCACCTCACTCTCGTCTTCCGTGAGCGACGCTTGCTGCTGCCTCGCGGGCCTCACAATACCTGGATCCATGCACGTTGTCTGGAACAGGTAGTAGAGCGTGGCAAAGCAGAGCGCGAACGTGATCGCCGTGTCATACCATGGCATGGTCTCCACATGCTGCGACAGGAACATCCCCGTGGACACGAGAACGATCCCCAGCGTCACGAGTACACCGATCCAGTGGGGGCCTACGATCACCAGCTTGGTCTCCACCGTCCCGTCAGCAGCCTCCACACGCCGTTCATGCAGCACCTAGAGGACGAAAACATCACGTCAGACTTGCTCCAACCTCCTTCCATCCTCCTCTACTCACGTAGCTCTGTCCGATACGCTTGAACTTGCAGCAACAGAGACACGAGAGCGGGTCGGTGGTGCCCAGTGGCTGCGCGAGAGCGAGCAGCAGTGCGTCTTCATCGTCCTCGTGACCGGCACGGACCTTGTCCAGATGCTCGCGCAGACGCTGCACCTCGGCCCGCTTGGCCTCGCATTGGCTCCGACCAGTGGACGCCGAGGCCGCCGCGGCAGCGCGCAGACCGCGCTCACTCTCGCTGTCGATGCTCATGGAGCGAAACGGCTTGTTAGAAGCTCGACGCCGCCAAAACGGCTCGCCACGAAGCCGGCAGACACGCAAATGAATGGACCGGTAGAGCGTGGGGTACGAGAGCGTCCACGTGAAGAAGGGATCTATTGCTACAACCCACTGCTGTTTCCTTGTCCATACAGTTCCTTTCTCTCTGTTAGTAAAGCAGCTTACAAAACTTTTCCTCCTCTTCTTCTCTAAAAGCTCTATGAAATGGTGCAGCGATTCCACATGGACGGCCCGTCCACAGCGTCGGTCTCGGCGCTTGATGTGGACGCACGGGCAGCCGTGATCTTGTCAAAGAGCTGCCGATCGGCCTCCTCCTTCTCCAGCCTCGCCCTCTCGGCTTCGGCAGCCACGTGCTCGTCGTACGTGGTGATGTTCACGCCGAGCTTCTCCTTCACCTCGTCGTCCACGGCCTCCGCGGGCTCGGTGAGCACCACGAACGCGTCCTGGTCGCTGGCCCGCACCACACGCTGCACCTTGGACGACGTGAACACGTCCTCCATGCGCACGTGCTGGATCCTACGCTTCGTGGTGCTGCTGACGCGGTACACGCGAGCGCGGTCGATGGTCTGAGTGACGTTGCCCAGGTCGAGCGAGCTCTCGTCCGAGATCATGAGGTTCAGCTGGTTCTTCAAGCTCTCGAGCTCCTCCAGACGCACCTTAAGGCGGGCGGAGCTGCCTTCCTTGGGCACCTGCTGGTCGGGCAGCTCTCCCTTGGCGTCGTGGGCCAGCAGACCCAGGAAGCACACAGCCGTCATGAAGGCGTCGAAGCCGGCCTCGTGGCACAGCAGACTCTCGTTGCCGTCGTCCTCCGCCTTGAGCGCTTGGCGATACGTGTCGAACCGCTTGTCCTTGGGGATCAGGCTCTCCGGCCCAGGCTTGACGTTCTCGCGCATGTACTCGAAGAGCGACGACAGGCCCGTGGACTTGAGCTTCTCGCCGAGCGGAGAGCGCAGCGTGACGTGCTTGGTGTCGTAGATGGCCGGGAACAGCTCCAATAGCTGCGTCTTGAACTCCGTCAGCGTCGCCGGCAGCGGCTTGTAGAACTGGTGGAAGACGTAGACAAAGTCCAGCAGCGCGTTGTGCCCCACGACAGGCAGCTTACTCTCGCTCAGCGCCTCAATGACCTTGGAGAAGCCAATGGCCTCGTCCATCTCTTGCCGCATCTCCTTGACCTTCGCAGCGATGAGCTCCTCCTTGATCTTCTTGGACACATACGACACCTCGACGCCACCCTCGGCTCCCTCAGAGTACAGGTAGCTAGCCTTGGCGCGCGCCGTTTCGTGCACGACCATCGAGTAGAACGAGTTGCGCGTGGGCACGAGCAGCTTCTCGCCCTTCTTGGCGCCGCCAGCGATCCACTGGTCGAGCTGCTCGTTCACGTCCTTCTGGAAAGCGACGCCGTCCTCCGAGAGCTGCAGGTTCTTGTTGACTCTCGTCAGGCCGTCAATGCGGCGCTGCAGACGCTTCTTCATGACGGACGTCTTGGACAGGTTGACGAACGGGATGCCGTCGCCGATGAACTTGTTGAAGTCGAAGCCGTGCTCGGACAGGAACTGCAGGCTGGACGCCTGGCACAGGAAGCGCTCGTCCAGAGAGCCGTAGGGCCGGGGAAACACGTAGAAGTTCCACGTCTTGATCTGGAACTGGTCCTTCTGGTCCAGGTGCACCGTGGAGAGCCCGAACTGCGTGATGAGGAAGCTCTCGCCCGCGCGCTTCACCTTGCGGTAGCGCTCCTCCAGCGTGTCCAGGTACTGCTCCCGCTCGAATTCATTGGGCGACAGGCCCGTGAACTCCGTGTCGATGGCCACGAAGCGGCACGTGGGCAGCTGCAAGTCCTTCTGCAGGTCCTTGAGGCTCTTGGCGAAGTTGTGGCGCGTCACGTTCATCTCGTCTACAGGGAGGACCGAGTCGGCAATGCTGGTAGCTGGTTCTGGCAGCGAGGCGACGCTGAGGCGGCGGACGGAGAGCAGCGAGCGTCGGAGAGGCGACTGGGAAGCACGAAGCATCCGGTGGCCACTAATGCTCGACTTTGGGTCAATAAGCGTCAGGTGGGATGGGCATCAACGGTTTTTCGTACATAATCGACACATCAGATAGTGTCAGCCACACGACATTACTCCATATTCGACCATGGAGACCCAAGCGACGAGCGTGGCCAAGCTCACGGACGCCGAGGTGTACGAGCTCGTGTACCAGCTCAAGCAGTGCAACGAGAGCGACCCGGCCGAGACGCGAAGGCTGCTGCAGGACCACCCAGAGCTGGCACGCGCCGTGGCTCAGGCGCAGCTCCGGCTCGGGATGATCAAGGAGCGCACGGCGTCGGCTCCTGCTCCCGCTAATGCTATCGTACGCAGAAGCTGTGCTGCTACTGTGACTGTAGAGAACTCGTTCTTACTGGGAGTTTGTTTGCCAGGGCGTGTCGAATGATCTGATGGAGAAGCTGGACCCGGAGCAGCAGGAG
>JAABLK010000326.1:0-33977 GCA_012295415.1 Phytophthora chlamydospora
GCCAAGACCGTACAAACAAGACGCCAAACCACGCCACCTCCGCCCGGCACCGCTTCGCGTCCGCTTGGCCCGTCGCACCCGCCGCCACCGCCGCCGCCTCCTGCACGAGCAAATGACTCGTCCAGTAACAGTTCGTTCAGTGATAGCTCCAGCTCGGATTCGTCGGACATGTCGGACTCGGAGACGCTGTTCCCAGCTCCTCCGCCACTCCCGCCAGTTAGTTTTGAGACAACTGCTGGTAAGCCAGTCGCTACGGCGTCGACACGTCCTCCTAAACGGAGAGCCGCAACGAAGAAGCCTGCAGTGAGCCCGTCGTCGCTGAAGGTGACTCTGAAGCTTCCACCGGGCTTTATCGCAAAGAATGGAATCACAGCTGTACGAAACTCAGCGGCACCAGCGAGTAGTCGACCGAACGGCAATTTCCAAGTGGATGATTCGACCATCGCGCCAGCAAAGAGACCCCGAACCTCTGCAGTCGCAGCTAGGAAAGCAAAACCCGCGGCGGGCTCAAGAGCTGCGAAGAAGAAGCAGCCTGCAGCCCGTACGCAGTCTGTTGCCGCTGGCCAAGGTGCAGCCCCGGCAGTGCAAATAAATGGGGCGCCGGCTGCGATGCCGCCGGCTCCGGTTGGTCCTCCCATCTTGCCGAAGTTGATTCCAAGTGGTCCAACTGTACCAGCAGGCGAAATCCGCGGTGCGAGAGAGCTGTCGTTGGTGGACCCTGCTCTCGTCGGAGAGAACCCAGAGGAAACCACCGAGGCGAACATCCCGGATCATTTCAACGACCCATTTGCGCACGGTGGTGATATTTTGCGCCAACTGGACATGTTTTTCTTTTGCGATGAGAACGGGTACGTTGAAATGTCTGCTCGACTCAACAGGGCTAAATTTCTTACTAAAATTTTCTTCTCTATGCTCAAACAGCAAGCCGATCAGCCTCGAGATTTTAGATCAGCCGAAAGAGAAGCGCCCGAAGATCATGGGCTTCGGTACTCTCGTGGAGCATTTACCGTTGGCAGAGCGGCCACTTCCGATTAGGCCGATTCTGGCGTCTCCTGCATTTCCTTCGCGATCCAAAAAGCGTCCTCGTGCAGACTCCTCTTCTTCCACCCCTGCAAAGTCCCCAGCCTCGAAGGCACGAGCGAGAACCAACGGTAGGCTTTAGTTTTGAGTTGCTGGCTGTTTTTATTTGCTGACTGACTTGCTCTATTGCACGCATAGCTGGTGGCATCCAGAGCGATAGCAAGCGCCCGAAAGTTGAGGATGAGACAATTTACCAAGGTGACGGTGAATTCGAAGACGATCAAAGCGGTCCCTCAGTTTGTGGAACAGACAGTATTTTCCATCGATCTACGTCGTACCGCTTCCCTAGTCCGTTCTACCCCAGTCAGTTGTCCCAAATGGATGGGCAATCAGACTCGGATAGCGGGGGTAGCGACCTGACCTCGGACGACGAAGATATTCGCTCGATGCGAAGTGGATCTGGTGCCGGCTCTGAAAATGACAGCGAGCTCCTTTCTTCAGCTAGCAGCAGCTCGAGCGGAAGTGGGAGTGACAACGACATGGAGTCTGGCAATTCTTCTTCTTCCGGTGGTAGTGATGCTGAAAGTGGAGAAGGGGTGACTACAGCGAGTCGACGCTCGTCAACTACGAGTCCGGCAAATGCCAAATCTGAAAACTACTTACCCCAGCGTGCTGCCGGAGCCAACAGACCTCCGGTCAATGGTGCTCCGAGAAGACCGAGCACGCGCGTGGATTCTAGAAACGCGGGTTTGCCTGCGGATGTAGTCGAACTGATGCGAACTGACGAAGCTGTCGAGGTGAGTGCTAAGGGCACCCCTGACGAGCTTAACCTGATGGAGTGTGGCTTTCGTCATCCTGCTGGTTACGCTCGTACTCGCGTTTGGCTTCCTGAGATTACGGACTGGTGCCTTGACTATGCTGAAGGTGATCCTACGCTGTGGGTTGTTACGCCGCGTGCCTGGTATAAAATCGCAGGGCCGTTATCAGGACTCCTACCACATGCTTCGTATCGGCAGACTTTTAAGCATGTCCGTCACTTGTTCGAAGCCAGTTACCTTGTGGCGTACGTACTCAAGGAGTGGCTGCCGATCAACAAGAAGGTGTCCTATCGGGCTACTCTCCAGCAGATTATCGAGCTATCACTACACGGGAGATATCGAGTGGTACGAGTGTTGATGTGAATGCTAGTGGGATAAGGTTCCTGACTTATTTTCTAACTCTAATACTGTTGATTCTGCAGTCTGCCTGGTTTCTCGTGAAGAACTACCCGTTTATTCGGGCCCAGATTTGTAACCTGTTCCCGGACAAGGAAACATACCTGAATTCCATGTTCTTCAAACAACTACATCGCCTACACGAGAATTACACGTTGCGCGAGGCGAGGCATCAAAAGGAGGCCGCCGAGCGGGAAGTCCGCCGCGTAAAGCGAGAGAATGAACGTCTGCGGAGGAGGCAACGCGCTGAGAATGAACGGCAGCGCATAATGGGCGAGCGTGAGGAAGAGCGAAAGCTGAAAGAGGAAGAGCTGAAGTACCCCTGTGAAGATCTGCGACTACTCGAAGGAGAGGCACTTCACACTAACAGCCTCCCTCTACCATGCTCGAGTTTGAAGGGCGTCGAAGGCTCACTTCTTGGCGAGCTAATCATGGCTTGGCAAACGATTTGCACGTTCAAGGGTTTCGTGGGTCTAGAGTCAATTTCACTGGAAGCACTCGTGGAGTGCATCACGACTCGCTGCAATGAAGGCACTCACGTTGGGTTGGCTCGTATCTTCATGGCGTTCCTGCGAGTCATCTTGTCGGAAAAGTCGTTCATGTCACCACTGGACGATCTGGTGGTTGAAGGAAACATCAAGGTGTCGGATTTGTTTGTGAACAGCGAAAGAACCTATGGGATCTGTGAGCGCGCTCATGGTGAAATGCTGAATGCAGTGACGTGGCAAGAAATTCTTCGACAATTGATGTCTAAGGATCTAGGGATTGACCCTTCGATCGGCCACGTGGAGCCTTTAGTGGGCTGCGAAATCGTGCGGCAGACGCTGTACATGCAAAACAACTCGACGCCATTCAACACCCCCGTTGACACGACACAAAAGGGTCTGGAAGATTACCCGCAGATTGTCAAGCATCCGATGGATCTGGGCACGATCAAAAAGACGATTGACTCGGGAGGCTACGAAGGATCTGGTGGTTACGAAAAGTTTGCAGAGGACATTCGGTTGGTGTGGGATAATGCTGTACTTTACAATGGCGAGGAGTCAGAAGTTGGCCGCGCGGCGCTAGCGTTGTCGGATGTATTCGAGCAAGACTACGCTCGTTTCGTAGTTGGGCGCGTTCGAGCGAATCAAAGCCGAATTGAGGGCTGCAAGAAGATGAAAGCAAAGCTGCAAGACCTCTCCGCGGAAGAGCTCAAGTCGTTCCACTACTCCGACGTTGTGTACGGACTGTACTGTTCGGAATTCCACGAATTGCCGACGTCCTACAAAATTGGCGCTCTGTCATGGATCTGCTCCGAGTTCCTAACGCTGTCGAGTATCCGAACGTACATGGGATCGCAGGTGGATCAGGAAATGCTGATCAACCGGAACCATAGGAAGCGTGCAGCCGATTTAGACACTCGGAGAAAGCACTCGGACCGAATGCGGCGCGAAAAGGATAACGCCTTCAGACGGGATCTTGCTAACCAAGGCATTCATCCAAACTCACACAACGTTTTCTCGGAGGGAATCAAGCGGCGGCATGAATTCATAGGTAAGTTCTTCGAGGACTTACAGGCGGAGAAAATCGAGGACGAAAAGAATTTGGAGCAGGAGAAGAAGGTTCAGGCCGAAGAAATGGCGAGCGAGTTAAGCTCGCTTGTGATTCGTGAATCGCCTTTGGGAAGAGACAGATACCACAACTCGTACTACATGTTCAAGCAGGATACGAAGCCGCGGTTGTTCATCGAGCGTGGGGACACCGGAGACTTCGTGGTTTGCAGCAGTAAATCTCAATTGGTGGAGATTTTGGAGTGGCTTAATCCGAAAGGTGTTCGGGAGCTGGACTTGTTGACGAAACTGGAAGAGGTCAAAGACAAGCTGCTCAACGCGTTTGATGAGGAAGAAGGCAAGCAAGATGGAGATACTTCCACCGAGATTGTGTGGAACGCTAAGGGTGGCATTGAGCTCCAGATGTTCCCTCTCCCGGGAGGTGCCATTAAGAGTGAGACTATGACCATCACGGAGGCCGACAGGGTCATCGAGTCGCAGAATGTTGCTCGCAAGATGCTGCTATGCCTGAAACAGCATTTGGAAAGCACGAACACGCTGCCTGCTTCGTGGGAAGGTGCACAGACGTGGAGCAGGCGTGTGCAAGAAGCGAAGGTGCACAAAGAGCAGCTAGATTTGTTTGCCGAACTAGAAAACGCTGCCGTTGCAGCTTTGGACACCGGCGTGGAGACAATCCGGCCTTCATGGCAGCGCAAACGACATGAGTGGCGGTTGGCACTGGAGGGCTCTTGCACGTACCCACAGCTCGTGATTTTGCTGCATTTGCTGCTGGAGGAATTTATCAACGTTGAGGCTTTCATGGACCTGCACATTCGCTTGGATCGACGGGAATGGCTCAAGCTGCGCCCGAAGGAGACGCGAAACTTCATTCCTGAGGCCGGAAAGGTTGTTGTCTACTTCGGTGATGGCCATGCGTTGGCGTTGAAAGAAGACGAGAAGTCGAAGAGAAAGCGCTTCACGCAGAAGAGCGACAAGCCTGTTCGTAATGCTACAGTCATCTGCACAGTGGAGAAGGTCTCGTACCACCACGGTGCGGGCGACCCGTATGCGTTAGCGGTGTTGAAACCAATGCTGGATATGGCGCAGCACGAATGTGTTCGTGAGCCAGGCACTCTCCTCTGCCCCCTGCCTTCACGCGAGCAAAGACTGGCGCGAGTTTTCCTTCGGGTGTTGGCGAAGCTGAAAATGCTGGCAGACGCCGGCCCATTCTTGGAGCCCGTCTCGGATCGAGAGTTCCCTCAGTACAAGGAGATTATCCTGCATCCGATGGACCTCGGGAAGATAACGACGAAGGCCAGCAAGCTGGAGTACAACAACGCGGCAGAGTTTATGGCCGACCTGCGGACCATGCGCGACAACTGCCAGCTCTTCTGCGAAGGCCGCTTCCCGACGTTGCCGCCATTGGCCCACAACTTGGTGAATGTTGCGGAGGGCCAGATCAAGAAGTGGAGCAAGGAAATCCGCGCTTGCGAAGGCACCTCGGCTGGGTCGCTGGCGAAGACGGACAACTCGTTATCTCCTGAAAAGAAAGACGTGGCTTCGAAAGACGATGCGGAAGCTTTATCCACAGTGCTACCAACCCGCTCCATTGTGACTATCTTGCGACTGGAAAACCGACTGCCGGAGTACATTGTGGACATCGATCGATATGCGTGGGCGGTGAACCGAACTTGGAGCTGTGGAGAGAAGTTCCGGATGCTGTTCCGCAACCCTCAAGGACACCCAGGCGAGTACTATGGCGGCATCACTGCAGGATCCTTGCCGTTTGACGAGCGTGGGATGCTGTTGTGGGAGTCGCTGCGCATTACTTGGGACGAAGATGACGGATCGGACGACAATCGCATTAATCCATGGTACGTGACTTGACTGGGCCACTTGAAACGATACGAAGCTGCGTGCTCATCCTTCTCTTTGGCGATTGTTTTACCAACAGGGAGGCGGAATTTCCTCGAGGCGGAAATCGGGCGTAGTTAGAGATAAATGTTCCCCGGTCCCGATTCCGCTGGCTTCGCTGAAATCGCACAGAGGAAAAGGTGGTGTTCAAGCACAACACAACACTCGGCGACTCAAAATGTGCAGCGTGTGCGTGATCACTTGCGCTAGGAATAATGGTTGAGTCGAGGCGTCTTGGTGGCCACGTGTTGTCTTGTTTGTTCTGTGAGCAGGTAGTCTCGGCATGCTGCTTTCATCGGACCGAGTAAGGAATGGTTGCATCTTGGTCGTCACTGCCCGTCTTTGCATAATACTCAACTTGCAGCACCGTCTGCGGTGCTGGTGGTCCCGACCACGGGGTGATGCTCCTCATGAGCTTCACGGCCTCTCATTTTGCTTCTCCCCTCTTTTAACCCCCTCTTTCAACTGAAGCGACGAGAAGATGTGGACTCTCGTCCAGCACGCATCCAGCCAGCAACGCACCGTTCTTGTTGGAGCTGCTCTGGTCGTGATAATACTCGGCTGGAAGGCTGTTGCTCGCGCTACGCGTACCCCTCAAGAGAAGGCTGCGGATGAGAGCTTCCGGCGGATTCACCGACCTGCGTCCACGCTGCCCGTGCTGGGGAACACTCTGGATGCCATGTTCTTCCAGACGGAGCGGTTCGTAGACTGGATGGCCGACCAGAGTGCCCTCGCAGAAGGAAAGCCGTGGCTCATGAGCATCATCGGACAGCCCCCGACCTTTGTGATCTCGTCGCAGGCAAGCTACGAAGAACTGTTCAAGAGCCAGCTGCATGTCTTCGAGCGTGGCGCCACCATGTCGTACGTGTTCAAGGACTTCTTGGGCGAAGGCATCATTGCCGTCGACGGACACAAGTGGAGCCAGCAACGCAAATCGGCAAGCCACTTGTTCACGAACCGAATGATGCGCGAAGTCATGACGGGGGAGGTGAAGGACAAGTGCATCAAGCTCCGTGAGCTTTTGGATCGCTGTGCAGAGGAAGGCAAGTCTGTGAGCATCAAGTCGCTGATCTCCAAGTTCACGAGCGACGTGTTCACGAAGATCGGCTTTGGGGTGGAGCTGCATGGCTTGGACGCAAGCCAGCTCGACTTGGAACAGGAGCATCCCTTCATTCAAGCCATCGACAACATGTCACGTTTGCTGCAGCTTCGTTGCCAACAGCCAATGTTCCTTTGGCGACTGAAACGGTGGCTCAACCTAGCCGAGGAGCGCAAGGGCAAAGAGGACATGGCCATCATTACGGCCATCGTCAACAACGTTGTGGCGCAGTCTTTCGCCCAGAAAAAGGTGAATGAGGTGACGAGCTCGAAGCCTGAGAATCCCGTGCTGGAGGATCCGAAGACCCCCACCAAGGATCTGTTGTCGTTCTTCATGGAGTCAGGACTCACGGATGCCCAGCAACTGCAAGACATGGCTGTCAATTTCTTCTTTGCTGGCAAGGACACATCGTCGTTCGTTCTGCAGTGGTTTGTGGTGATGATGAATCGCTACCCTGAGGTGCTACGTAAGATTCGCGATGAAATTTGCGAGCAGCTACCGGAATTGCTCTCGGGGGAGATTGATGCACCTACGATGGAACAGCTCGGGCGACTCCCGTACCTGGAAGCCGCGATGCGCGAGAACTTACGCCTCAACACTAGTATGACGACGCGCTCGTCGAACCAAGACACGACTCTCAGTTGCGGGACATTCATCCCCAAGAACTCGATCGTGTACGTCTGCCATTACGCCTCTGCGCGGCTCAAGGCGACTTGGGGAGAAGATGCGGCCGAGTACAAGCCGGAACGCTGGATCGACCCGGAGACGGGAAAACTTCGCCAGTTTTCGCCTTTCAAGTTTGTCACCTTCCTGGCGGGGCCTCGGCAATGCATTGGCATGCGCTTCGCGATGCTGGAGCTCCGCATGGTAGCGGCGGTGCTTTTCAGCCGATACGACATCAAGACCGTCGAAGATCCGTTTGACCTCACGTACGAGCTGTCGACTGTTTTCCCTGTCAAAGGAAAACTCATGTGTACGATTGAGCGAGTGCGTCCGGTCGTTGCTGCCTCCAGCTAGACACGACGAGCATCCAGATCCTTGTGTTGCGAAATGATAATGTGGTCATTCGTCATCTCTATCACACCGGGGAAGCGACATCTAGGCGTTCCTGTGATCGGGTGCAACCAAGTTCTACTCTAGCGTTCGTTGCCCGGGCGTATAGTCGCTCACACGAATGACGCGTTTGCTGCTCACTCGTCCATCTCCTGCAGCTCCGTGTTTCCTCCTATCTGCTAATGTGGTGCCTCGCCACCATTATCTCTACCCTAACTTACCTTCCGCTGCGTCCAGGCCTCTATTTCTTGTGCGCTTTCTTTTTGTTCTTCCTCTTCTTCTTGGGAGTGCTTGTTCCGTTAGAGGCGCCAGACTTTATAGACCCGTTGGCAGCCAGCTCTGCCTCTTCTGCCGCTATCAACGCGGCGGCAGCGGCATCCTCGGGCTTGGCGGTGAATTCATCATCGGTGCTACCGGCCTCGTCATCGTAGTTGCCGTTGCTGCTCGGGTGGTGCGAATTCCTCTTTCCTTTTTTCTTTTTCTTGCGCTTCTTGTTGCCGTCCGCTGCATCCTCCTCGGGCCATGCGACGTCGTCCACAAAGCCTAGCGAGCGCGCGAACTCCGACCCATGGTCAATTCCTGCCTGCTCCTCGTTGAGCATCTGCCACGAGTCTTTCTGATAGCCCGGGCGGATGGCCTGAGGCACCGTGAAGCCCAGACCGTTCACACAAAGCAGGTTGGTCTGGTCCCGGAGCTCCTGCTCAAAGCCACGCCAGGTCGTGTGTGACTGCAAGAAGTTACGCAGGAACGCCTCCGGAGACTGCGAAGCCGACTGCAGACGAATAGCGTTACAAATCTGCAGAATGTAGCCCTTGTTGCTGGTGCTGTCGCCGTCCTCACGGTAGTGTTCCACCAGCAGAGTGACCAGTTTCAGCTTCTTGACAAGCACCTCCAGTGCCTGCTGGTTGTCTGTGCGCAGCGCAATGAAGACGAGCTGGTAGAAGGCTGCGTGGTACAGGTTGTTGTGAGCGTACTCAAAGAACCACGTGACCAGCACGCGCCAGACGTTCGCGTCAAAGTGTTCGCTCATCAGGCGCGGGTTGTGCGCCACGATTTCCACCAGCGCTTCCACCAGCGTAAGCCGCAGTTCCGTGAAAGGCACCTTGACCACGTACGCCGTGTGGCGGACTGCGCTCTCCGGCAGCGGCTTGCCAGACTCCTCGTCGGGCATCTCGATATTCTGCTGGCTCACATACTTCTGGATCAGGTATCGCAGAAGCTCGCCAAGATGCTGTTCTACCAGCTCATAGATCTTCTCACGCAGCGGCCCCAACTGGTTGGGCACGAGGTTCACGATCGTGGCGCCGAAAGACTGGTACGGGCTCGTGGGCGGGCCCTGCACCTTCTCCAGCGTGCTCTTCTGCAGCAGCCGGAAGACGCACTTCATAGCGGCGGTGCGCTGACCCACCGTCCTCTGGCTGGTGTTGCTTTTGGGGTCTTCAGGCTCCACCGCCGCTTTGATGAGTCCTTCGAGCAGCTCGGGGCAGTAGGCAGCGGGCTGCAGCAGCAGCTGGCCGTTCTCGTCGGCCGCAAGACGATCCAGCAGCTCCACGAAGACATCAGCAGCTCCAATAGTGTGGATTTCTCCAAACTCGACGCTGCAGACGTGGTCGGCCAGCACGAGCAGCACCTTCCACTCCGAAAGAGCCCTGAAAAACGCCCACTTCTTAGGAGGCGTGGAGGCGTAGAACCGCATGACCGCCGCGCTGTGCGGCTTGCATACCAGTGTGAGGAAGAGCTCGGCCACGGGCGCGTGCTCGAGGTAGGGCAGCAAGGCGCCCATGTAGCGCTGCACCGTGGTGGCGTCCTTGCCCAGCACGTCGTACACGTCGTCCAGATAGAAGCGGAGCAGGTGGTCGATGACACGGCAGGCGTGGCGCAGATTGCCCTGCGCGTCCCGCTGGAACACGACAAACAGGCAGCGTGTCAGCAGCTGGCTCTTGTCCCCCAGGAACGTGAGCAGCGCGTCCGCCGTGTCGTCGTTGGTCAGCAGCATCGTGGCGCGGTAGGAGGCCAGCAGCTCGGGTGTCACGGGGATCTGCGTCTCGTCCTCTCGACGGCGAGCCGCGTCTGCTGCAGTGGCCACTTTCTTGGCGTCGGGGCCGTCGGGTAGCGCGTTGGGGGCGGAATTCAGTCGCGTGATGAAGCCTACGAAGCGCGAAAGGGTCGCATCCTTGGACAACGCGGACACCAGCGGGGCCGAAACCGTAGGATTCTCCTCGTCCAGCACGGCGCGCAGTAGCTCGTCGGGCGGGGATGGAGCGGAGGCCGCCGAGTCGCGGCGAGACACCGTCACCTCGGTCATACTCGGGAAGGGGGTTATAATCTGCGATTGGTTCGTAGGGACGACAGTGTGTGGTGTGGTGCACGTATATTGAATAAGAGCCTTACATGAACAGCAACGTCAAGTTCTGGTCCTGCTCGCCCTGGTCCTCTTGGTCCTGCGTGTCCATGGTCTCGAGGTGTTTTTGCTGGTGTTGTCGGAAATCCTCGAGCTTGGTTATGGATTGCGAGTAGAAGGGGTAGCTGGATGCTGGTTTGGAGTGCGGTGGTAATTTCTGCAACACGAGCGCGTAGTGGCAGCTCCGTGCGAACGGCGTCCAGATGCGGAATCTGTTGGGCGCGGTGGTGCTGGCCACGTCGTAGATGGCGGGCCAGAGGCGGTGAGTGGAGTCCGTGAAGATGAAGTAGCTGCCCGCTATGCACTGTGAAAACAGTGAACGAAGGAACGCGTACTCGCTGTCACGAAGCAGCCGGAAGTTCTCCACGCACACGAACGAGAAGACGTGTAGATGCGTGGCATTCAGCGCCTTCCGGACGTGGATATTCTCCTCGCTGTGGATGTCCAGCGTGATGTCACAATGCTGGAAGTCCAGTGAGGCGTTGTGCTGGCCAAGTCGGTCTATTGTCTGTTGCACAGCGCCCACTGCACATTTCCAACCGGGTTCGTTGTCGTACACGGTGGTGCAAAAGCTCACGTCTGCAGCTCGAATATAGTCGCGCATGAAGACTAGTCCGACGGCATCGAACCCTGGCCCACCGCCATACAGCGCTATATTCCAGCACGCCGGTTGCTGGCGCCGAAAGAGCTCGGAGCGCAGCTCACCCAGCTCCTCCGTCAGCAGCAAGTTCGGCAGGTTTCCGCAGCGGTTGATCTTCTGCTGGATGTAGCCGCTGCGCGCGTGAACGTTCTCGAACGACGGTCGCTGTCCGGTGTTGGTGGATAGGCAGAGCCCTTTCTTGAGCTCCATTGTTTCAGCCATCGCGGCGGCAGGCAGCAGCTTAATCACCAGCGGCAGGAACGAGTGACACTCACTACGGATGAACGTGTACCAGTCATGTCGGAAGGCGCGGCTGCGCAGGTTCCACACGGACTTTTGCGGCTGCACGTCGCTTTCTTCATTGCCCGTGAATTGCAACCACGTGCAAGAGAAGAACCATCTTCTGCTCACTGCGCGGAGTTGGCGCCGCTCATGCAACGGCAGGAAGGACGCCACCAGGACGCCGCACTCGGAGTCCATTGCTGCTTGTCCGAGACCAACAATTTACATATAAAACGCACATACCAACAGCTGTTCGAAAATGGCTACATCATGTTATTTCCTTGCGAGCACACGGAGCCTCGCACTCGTTCTCGGAACTGCAGACTCCAAGAAGATGCAACCTGGTCAATACCTTACGAGGAAATGGGATAAATCTTGAGATGCAAAAGAAACCTACCGTTCGGTTCATTCCGTAAGCAACAGCATTCATCGCTCCCTGTCAAACAGCAATGTGAGGGTTGGCAAAAGTTTTTCATGATCATTCTAGGTTGTGAGGCGTACCTGCAGTGGAGTGAAGAAACTAATTAAATACAGGAGAGGTGGGTCCAGGACGTGGTCCGGAGCTACGGTTTGGTACGCGAACGTGAAGACGATCCACACATTTGGCAGGAAGAATGCCCAGGTGTAGAGCAGAAGGCGGTGATGAATGCGAGTCTCCATGCTTGTCGACAAGCTGTCGTCCTACTCCGGGAACAAGACAGAATGAGTGATCAAAGACAAACAACAGCAACAGGCGACCCTAACTTTTGACACGATACTCACCATGAAGTACAGCAGTATCACGTATGTCACGAGGTTGTGCAGGAACGTGAGCAGTACTGGGGCGTAGAAGACAACAAGCTGGATGTAGAACGCTTCAACGCTCCACTGATTGTCGTTCCATGAGCGCATCCGGCACCAAGGGCGTCCGCTCTCGCCTACCAAGTCTGTACCAGCCAACGCCTGCACGTACAAATGGGCCACAGTCTATCGCAGCACGAACCAACCATGGTGAGTTCTGGCATCTCGGCATCTCTATGAGCTGTCGAAACCTCACGCAAATGCCTTACCGCGATAGGTATCCCCCATGACACGAGATGATATCGACCCTCGTACAGCTCGGGATCTTCACGTCGCCGCGCAAGTAGCTGGAAGAGGTGGAACGCAAAGCACGCAGTCCAAAAGCACGACGCTAACGGGAACAATACCAGCGAATAGCCCTGTAGTTCAATAGCCAAGAAACAATCCGATCTGTTAAAGGAGATACACAAACGCTGCCCCGCAAGCTGCCGACCTGAATTGTGCATATTCTTGATGTCAGGACGTCGATTGCGTCTGTGTCTTCGTCAGGAGTTGGTAGCAGAAACACTAGGAGCCAAGCGCAAGCAGCGCCTGCATCTGCCAAATGCAAGCAGAACAGCAGCCGCCTTCCACATCTCCGTGATTCCTGGAAAGCCAGGAAGTGCGCGATCATCACTAGAGCTCCGAGCAGCGACAGCCCACTTGAGATGCCGATTAGCAGCCTTGATACCGACAGCTCGTTCGCCGCATGAAGCAGCTCGTTCTGCACCGACACACTCATGTGATGCACGACTAGTGACCTGCCAAATGCATCGCTGTATCAGATCTATTTGATCGGGCGGTCAACCGCGCTCCGGCCGTGACGTTTCAAGACAAGAAGATCGCAATGTGGTACCAATGATGCTTATCAGGGTTCCAGCCAAAAATTTGCATTAGCTGGCTGTTCTTTAGCTCTTTACTAGTCCGGCGTGAAGGTGATTCCTCCGTCTTTCTGGCGCTTGCCGCACAGGCATCCGAAAAGCTTGACGCATGGCAAGTCGTAGAAGTACTTTTCCTCCGGGTCGCTCAGAACGCGATACGCTTCCTTGAGCTTGTCGTATTTGTACGGTTCCGTCTCGTTGTTGAAGCGCTTCACTAACGTGTTGTAGGCCGCGTCGATCTGCTCCCGACCGGCAGTCTTCACCAAACCGAGTTTCGCGTACATGTCTTTGGCTTTCCACATGCGGATCTCGTAGAACTCGAGCTGTTGACGCAAGGCCTCGAGGATGCGCGCCTCGCACGCAGCCCAGTCGTACATGTGCCGCTCACAGAACTTGTGCGCGAGAATCTCCACGTAGTGAACGCAACGTTGACCGCCGTGGGGCTCCGTCTCGCAGATCCAATCGGACTCGGGACGCACGTACTCGAGCGTGTGTGATAAGCCAGCATACGTGGCTTGGACCGAGAAAAGCGTACGCCGTGGCTGCGTGCGGTTGCACTCGACTCGAGTGCTGTTGCACACGATCTCCAATAAGGTCGTGTTTAAAGGCGCCGTCTGGAAAAGGTCGTGCTTCTCCATGAACGCGTACACGACGTCGACAGGTTCTTGGCCTTCCAGTATCTGCACATCGCCAAGTTTCGTACTGGCGGACTCCCAAACCGGAATATTAAGCAGCATCGGCTCGGCGCGCGTGCAATTCGGACGCTTGCGTGGCTCATTGCACACTTCAATGAGGAACTTCTGTCGCTGCCGTAGGGTCAAGTTCCGCATCAGGCCGTACTCGTAGATGACGTCTGTGGAATCCTGTCCGTCGTAAAAGGGCAGTAGTTCTCGTTGCCCAGCAGGAAGGGTATACGCTGCTTCGTAGAGAAGCCCGACGTCGCGTGTGCACTCCAGTCCACTTGCCTTGCAGACTCCGGCTACAATGCTCTTCTTCTCTTCTGGGCCCAGTTCGTGCTTGTTCCCGAACCTCGCAACAGCATCAGCTGGCTCCTCGTTCGCCAGCACCTCTAAAACACCAAGTTGGGACCCATTTTGCGCAGCCACAGGCACTCGGAACACGACAGGCGCATAGCGAGAACACTCGAGTGGCTCAACTTCATCTTCATCCTTGACGTCTTCCTCGTTTGAGACTGGCTTTGGAGGATTGCACAAACTGTCTAGCAACACTTCGCGATCTCCAGGAGCTAGACCATGCTGCTCTGCAAACTGGTACACAACGTCTGCAGGCTCCTGGCCCTCGTAGATGTTCACGTAGCCCAAGATCTGCCCATTGCCGTCACTTATCGGCGTAGACCGTAGAAGCGCTTGGCCTCGAGTGCACAGAATCCCTTCCCGCGTTCCACAAAGCGCCTGCAGCAATGAAACCTGCAAGTCTCGGGTGATGTTCGTCTGCCTGGAAAACCTGCGCACTGCATCCGCTAGCTCTTCATCCTCTCGAATCGACAAAATCCCTACCGTCGTCCCATTCTCCACAGCGACTGGGGAAGAGAAGACGATCGGCTTGAGTCGCTTGCACGTTACGTACTTGTCGTCGCATACTTTCCTCACCAGATTTTGCCTGAACGGCTTCGTCAAGCCGTAGTTTAGTCCAAAGTTGTGCACCACATCCGCCGGCTCTTCTCCCAGTGGAATTTGGAGAGTTCCCAGTTGACGAGGCTCCCCAGTCTCTTCATCTCTCGCTACAATTCGCTGCGAGTACACCATTGGAGTTTCCCGCGAGCATTGAGTCTCCCCAACAGCCGAGCAGGTCACACTCAGCAACTGTTCCATCGCAAGGAGCGGCAGCTTGTGGTCCTTTACAAACCGGTAGATCTGATCCACAGGTTCCACATTGTCATAGATCTCAAGCTGGCCGATGATTTGTCCGCCGTCTCCACTGACCGTCTTCGAGTGCATCAGCGCGTTATACCGCGAGCAGACCACATGAGGCACCGCACACACAGCGTTCAATATCATCGCCCTCCCTTCTCGTCCAATGTCGTGCTGCAGAGCAAAAGCGAGCACCACGTCCGCCGGCTCGACGCCTTCCAAAATCTCTAGCCGCCCCAGCGTCCCACCTCCTGGCGCGTTGATCTCCGTTGAGTAGATCAACGGGACCTCACGGCGACAAACCACACGTGGCTGGCGACAGATCTGCACCAGCATATTGTATCTCCAGCTTTTGGTTTGGTTGTGACGCACTCGAAAGGATTCCAGCGTGTCCACGGGCTCCTGGCCCGAGAGCAACAGGAACGGCCGGTGCTCGGGCGGCGGCTCGAGCGGCAACGGCACCTCGAGCAGCACTTCTAGCGCCACGCAGGAGGCCACGAAGAGGAAAAGCAGGGCCAGCCATGAGGCAAGCGAGCGAAACACTGGAAAGCGACCATCAGGATTTGTGCGCATTTGCAGGAAGAGCGCAATTGATTATTGATTCGCGTCTGCTCGAGTTGGATACGCGCAACTCAAGGCGGAAATCTGCGACGTGGTACGAGTTCAACTTACGTGTATCTATTCGCTTTTCCAACGCGTGTGATGGTTGCAAGCTTGATGAGAACGCAGTTTGGTCTTCAGGCTGAGACCAGCAATGCATGCAGATGCAGATATCTGTTCGCCCTCGTGAAGTTATTGGGTCGGGCCGCCAGGTCGGCACGTCGACGATCTTTTGTTCGAGCACATTTGGCAGGCAATTAACCTCTCAACGCGAACAATCGATACGTTGGGTAATTTGAGACTGCCGTGATAAATCAGGAAACGTTTGAACCTCGCCGAGTATTTCTTCTTATCAATGGACTGGCCTTCTTGTCATCCCTGTGGACTAATCAATTAATCAGGGCTCAGCAACACTGCGCACACAACGGGAAATGATTCGACTCGGACTGCAGAAAAATTTGCGGCACAGTACGCTCAAGTCCAAATTGCGTATTAGTGATCGATGAACTGGCTTACGCAGCCTTCAGGGTTTCATTAGCCACGCAAATTTAAAACTGTAGTCGGCACCTAACAACAGACGTACGCAGCAAATGAGCAACTGCAGTGCATACTGTACGATATGATGCAAGGGGCAAGCACGTACCAAAGTGAACTAGGGACGACTGCACGACGTAGAGCACCCAAAGTATCAGCTTTGACTGGACCATTTTCCATTGTGTGCGAAGTACGAACGCTAACTGCGAAACCGGCGAGAAGTTTACGAGTCGGCGCAGTACGATATCCAACAAGATGAGAGAAATAAGCTCCAGCAAAGCGTAGAGAAGCACGTTGAAGAGTGTCTTTTGTAGTCCACCAGCGTTCATGTCTTTTAGCTCTGGGTAATAAAGTCTGTTGGGGAGATACGTCATCATAATAACGTAGATTGCTGGAAAAAGAGCACCGTATGAAAGGATCGTTAGACTTGTAAGAACAAAGCTCAGCACACGATACGCACATATATACTTACAGTACACGATCGGGACAATGACCTCGGTGTACTCGACAAGGATAGTGCACTCCGTCAGGTGGAGCAGCTTCACCACTTTTGTGACGTACTGCTGCTCCAAAGAGTCCATACCCTTGGTGGAATCCTTGCTCGCCCCTTTTTCATTTGCCTTTGACGCTTGAGCGACCCGAATTGAAGTCCCCAGTGGTCGAACTTGATTCCTATGCAATACTTTCTCTAGTGACTCAAAGATCGTTGCATGCTGTGTGGCCATGATCGTGCTGTTGCCGCGGAAAGCATCGTTTCGGAGCGCAATTGCGCATGCTCGCTCAAGCATATCCTCGTTTTCTCGAGTCTTACTAGCTGGAGGATTGCGCGTGTCAAGCATTGCTCCCATTGCCTTGCAATCACGAACCATGAGGATGACCTCGCGCAATGAAGTAGCCATATGAAGGATGTCAACAGTCATGATCACAACCATCGTGAGAAGGGAGGACGCATTCTGCATGCAAAAGGACACGAACAACGCGTTGAACACCTCCACATTGAAGATGATCACCTCCGGCTTCATATCGCTTTGTATCGGCATGAATCGGCTAATGCCGTTCTTGGCGGCGATTTTAATCACCTGCAGCAGCAGTGAAAATGCCGCTTGAGACTTTGGCCACGCCTGCAGACTCAGGAAACCGTAATTGAAGAACGGGTAGATCCCAATCAGAGACGTCTGGATCGAGAATACCATGAGCCATTCCATGATCAAAGCTTGGGCGTCCTTATTGCCTCGAACATGCTTCCCCCAACTGATCGCAAAAGCAGCTAGAAAGAGTGTTGACCAGACTGGAGCGGTGAATGGCATCAGAAATGGCACAGGAAAACCAATCACCACGGAGAGGAAGTAGCTGTACGCCAGACCGCCCCCACACACAAGGACACTAATGACATATACGCGTCGCCACGACATTGGGAGAATCGACATCACCTCCTTCAGTTGCACCACGAACGACAGCGTAAAGCACCAAAGGACCAAAAACCCACGCGACCAGAAGACGCCGTTGGCGTTTGTCCCCGCCTCTGGAGGGGCCAACGACACCATATCTCCAACAATCACCGTGATAAGGCAGGGAAGAGGGGTCAGCAAGCACAACAGCGCAACTTCGACCAGGCTTACAGTGCGGCAGTATTCACCGAGAGAGACCAGCCGGTCGACAGAGTACTTCCCTTGCAGCTCGATCTGAAGAGACTCCCACAAATTTACACCGATATTGCTCACTTTGCGCAGCATTTTGCGAAGGCAGGCGTCGTGTCTTGCGGTAACCTTTGAACCAAGCTGCTTGATCTCAGAACACGAATTTCGCGAGTGACTTGGCACGGACGCAAATGCACTGTCAGCAAGCACCGTTATTGGAATTGGAGATTCTATAACAGTGCTTGCGGACCCATCCAACAAAAGAACTGTTCGAGGAAAACGCAAAGTGGGAAGTACCAGCATTACCGATTTATTTGATTCTGCTCTGTATTTAAATCTGCTTTTGGAAGTCTGTCATTTGCCACGGCCGTGGCCACGGCTACTTCCATTCATCGGGCGTAGCGAGCCGGAGTCCAAGCTGCTTGATTTGCTTCATTCGCTCTTCGCAATTCAGAGCAAACCCCACCAGATCCTGATGGAACACCTGGCATGCCAAATTGGCGTTCAGACACGTGAGCCGCACGCTTTCCGAGATAATGGAGCTGGCCACGATCTGCCTGCCGTACAGCGGGCCGAAAGGTGGAATTCCTGGCTTGACGTGCACTTCTGTGCGGTACTCGCGGTCATTCAGGGGTTGGATAATGATGTGCACATCATTGAACTGCCCGGAAAGCGTTTGCAGATCGTACTCTTCGTCGCATTCCTACAAAAAAGAAGTGAATTCCCTCAAGTCTCGGATAGTAAAGCATGAACTCCAATCTGTGCAGTGCTTACCTTGAACACCACATGCACAAAGTCATTGCCGATGTGGCGCTTCTTCTTCATCGAGGTGAAATTACTCGAAGATCTGCTCCCTTCGGGGTGATTACTTTCAGGAATCATCATTGTGGCCACGTGAAACATGATCTGTGGATCAGTCCGCAAACATTTGTCAGCTGAATCATACATTAACCACCTGCACCAACGAAAGTACCTGTGCGCACGCATCTTTGTAGATGAGACCGAACTTGCCATCGCTGTTGCTAGTCGTGTCGAGCCCTCCCGTGTATCCAGGAAGCCCCTCCAACTTTGTGAAGGTGCCCAGTCCGCGCAGAAATTGCAAGTAGCGCAATGACCCACCGGTGTTCCCTAGGATAGCAGGCTCAGAGGTTTGTTTCTCGTCCCGAACGTATAGCAGGCCGATCTTGTGGGTCTCGTACTCGGGAGTACGGTCCAGTACGCTCAGCGCCAGCTTCAAGGAGGGACCATCTGTGAGCATCTGTGGACGGTTCTCCACTGTGAGATCGAAGAGCTGCATCATCAGATGAATAGGGTCGTATTGGTCCTCTTCGGCCAGGGCTGCGTGCCCGCGCGAGTTTCTGACGGCGTGTCGTCCCGTAGACCACGAAGAATTGCTGTCTGAAAACTGGAGCATCGGAGTCGTCACTGCTGGAGCACTCGGCTCATCGCCCACGCTGTCATTGAGCGAAAAATCATCCATCTCACTGTTGCCCTGATCATCTTCAATTTCCACGTGCCGCTGTTGGCTATTCGAGTCGTCATCCTCAACATCTTCCCGAATAGCACGAATCGAAAGCTTGCCTGGCGAACCTTCTTGTCCATCCTCTCCTTCCGCTTGCCTTGAATGCCTTGCGCTGTTTCTGGGTACTGAGCGACTCAAGGTTCGCTGGGGCTGTCTGCGTACTATAAACATCAATAACAACGATCAGATCAGCCAGAACACCTTTTTGATCCCTGTCTTTCGTCGTACCTTGTGCATTTTCGCAGTAATACGATGGCGATCCACCGATGCCATCATAAGCTGGTAACGGCGGTAACGCTGTCGCTGTCCCTGTGACTAAGTGAATTGAGTCTGTCGTCGTATCTTGAGCTCCTCCATTTACTACAACATCCCTGTAGGGTCTCAAACCACGTCCACCACCAGAACTGCTGCTGCTCTCCGAACTTGACAACTTTTGAGAGAAATGTGAGCTCGAGTGACTTGCATAAGAGGGTCTCAACTCGGCTGGGAGTGCCAAACGTTTCGGAATCGCTGCGGGTCTTGCTCCAAGTATCTCTGCTTGGCGCTGGGTTGTTTGATCAGAGTCTGTGAGGTTGTTGCTTCGCGTGTCGTGGAGAGGACGTGAAAACAGTCGAGAGGAGGCAGATAAGAGATCGTGGCATGCATCCAGCTCCCATCGGTTTGTGCAGTTGGCTCTCCGGATTATCAGTGATGCATCCCCGCGGAAGTTCGTTGTGATCGTCAATAATGATCTTCTGTACACCCAAGACCTCGATCTTGTCTGAGGAGGTTCCCCAGCCGAGCTTGTGCTTTCACTTTCACTCGTTTTCATCTGTTGTCGAGTACAGAGCGCCGGAGGGGGCACCGCTGACTGCGAGTACGCGTAGCACATCAAAAAGTCGACTGCAGCCTCCGCAAGAAGGCTGTTTGCTCGACGAGTACACTGTTGCAGCGTTGGCATCGCCAGTGCTGCAAGCGAAATTCGGTTCTTGTGGTCGCTCTGGTGAATGACTTGGCAGAGAAGGCGGAACGCGAGGTAGGCAAGCTGTCTTGACTTTGCGTATTCAAAGCCGAGCAGCAGTGCCTCGACGATTGCCTTACGTGTTGGCAGCGCGTCGTCCTCTTGTTCGGCAGCTAGGATCGGCACGATGGTACCCAGCAGTTCCAACACAGCAACGAAGGCGTCAGGCCGAAAATCTCCGTCCACGGTAGTAACACACGCACGACAACTTCGAAGAACTTCGTCAACCTGACCCAACACTGAAACTGGAGCGAGCAGCGCTAACAAACTCAATGCTGTTGTTGTGGTGTGCAACAACTTGAACTCGGAATCAAAGAGTTGGCGCAGAAATCCATGCAACCGGGCTCGATCTTGTCGGGTTGGATGTGCTGACGTGGTGGAACTTGTGCGCGCAGATGCCAACCCTAATGACGACTTACTTACAGACCCGGAGAGAGCATGGAAGAGGTTGCCGTGCGATGCCGAAGTCTGAAAACGTGAGAGCACCCGAGACGTAAACCCAAGTGATGTCCCAGATGAGTAAGGGTCAGGTGCATCGCGCTGGGAGTTTTCTTCTTCGTGGCGATAAAGCATATTAGGCGAAGATGCTGACGCAGACAAGGTCGACGCTTCCTCTGCAGTAGAGCCGCTAGCAAATAGGTCCTTCTCAGCAACTGCCAAACGCAATTCCATCGCTCCTATCAGGCACCGCGCGACTTCTTGCACGGCGTTATCGTGGAGTTGAGTCTCGTAGCTTACGAGTAACTGGAGGAGCTCGATCCCCATGGAGAGAAATTGGGTTTTAGCGAGCAAGGCAGCTGTAGCCCGCACACTTGCACAGAACGACGCTGACGACGTGTCCCCATTTTCTGCATCAATGCTGCGTGTTGAAGCATGAATGGAACGGACAAGCTCAGCATCTGTTAGAGGGATCGAGCGACCTGCGCGTCGACAATCTTCTTGAGATTTCAGGTCTCGAGAAATCATCGCTGCGGAATTTCCATCCCCGGATTTCGGGTCATTTGTCTCGTCAAGCAGTAGCCTGCCAACTTCGTCCGCAATCGCAGCGCGGCCAAACGCCCGGTAGTCAATACTAGCAACGATCTTGGCCGACACTTCGCTGATATCCACATCTTCGAGAATCGTACGATTTTCCAGCATCAACCTGATACCTTGGACAGCCATACGGAAAAGTTCCGCATCGGGCTCCGCACTCACTAACGTCAGAAGGGCTCGCAGTGAACGTGCCACCGGTACACAGGCAGCCGTTAACTGCACACCCGACACATTGCTACGTGCAGCTCGCCGAGACACAAAAAGAAACCGCGACGTCCGAACTTGTTGCTGCTCCTTCCATTGAAGTTTTCCATCCGTTGCACGGGCTTCGCACACGTACAGCAGACACGTGAGCGCAACATGTCGAACTGAACGACTGCGATGGGTTTCGACGGTGGTGGCAATTAGGTCGTACATGCGCACAGCACGGCCAGGAGGCAAATGGTCGAAAGCAGAAGAGAAGAGAGCAACGATGCCCGAAGCTGCCACAAGCTGAGCGTCTTCGTTGCTCGAAAGTGCCATTGCGTTAGCAAGGATGTCCAAAAGTGAGTCAAACTTGACACTTTCAAGCTGCCGAGCCACCTCAATGATGAACCCAAGCGCTCGGCGACGCACCTCTGCATCAGGGTCTTCATACACACGACCGAGAGTCGGCATTACCACTTCTTCAATGACTCGGTCCTCACATACGTTGCGACTTGTCCAGAGATTGACGCGTAGTACTTCGAGCGCCTCCAAGCGCACTGCACTGGGAATAGGAAGGGCGTCGCCATCAGCACCAACGCACGAGAAGAATGTTCGCATTGTCGCTGACAAGGTTGTTAACCAGTCGAGATGATAGCCGGGGTGTGCTGCTTCTGCACGCTGCCGCAGTAAGAAGAGCATCGAATTTTCACTGAGATGCGGCAAATAGTCCTCAAGAACATTTAGAAACTCGTCCACATCGCCAGCAAACCGGCGTTGTTCCACAAGCTCTTCCACAGCTTGCAAGGTGTCGAGAAGCTCGCGAGGAATTCGTGTCTGCTGAATTGACACCGAAAGCTGGTGTTGTGGTTGCTCGACCAGATCATTCGCCGGGTGGATGGCCGCTGTACGAGGCACTTTTGCCTCTGGCCTCCTGCTATCGACGGGCACAGCTCGCTGAGGTGCGTCTTCAATTTCAGTCTCATCAGTCATAGACACCCATGGCCGCAGAGTTTGCAGCATGCGTACGATAACATCCCACTCCATCACCAGACGCCGTGTATCGTTGTTTCCGCTGGAGCTTGAAGTGTTAGTTTCACTGGTAGCAGTTGTGCCTGAGCAGCTACTAGATTCCGAATTGGTAGCCAGCTTGGCTGATGCGCCAACCGAACTGGAAGTGGCGGCTTGCCCGCCGCTGACCGACGAATGAGCCGCTCCAAACTTCTTCACAAGCCGCTGGATAGACAAGATAACCTCGAATATAACCACTCCCCGACAACATTCCAACGCTTGCTCAAGAGCGAGCAGGATGGGAGCCCACGCAATGTCATTGAACTTGGCCACTCGCTGAGAACCCCAACAAGACATACCTACAAAGAACACTGCGCCTCGAAGTGCCCAAGGCGAGTTAGCCCCCGTCGGATGCTCCAGTATCTGAAGCAGACCCCGCAGTACAAGGAAACCTGAGTTTCCATTGAGCAGCAGCTTCATCACCGACCATGTTCCGTGGCCATCCGCATTCACAAGACAACACAGCGACCGCAAACACGCTGGGGTGCTAGCTGCGTATGCTAAATCCTGCACCGCCAGCACATGAAAGAAGGCAACGAATCTGCGGCAAGCATCCAAGTCGCTGCGACTCCAAGCCATATCGCACCGGGAGCTAATGAGCGAGACAATCGCGATCACCTTGTCCCGATCCAGCGCACGAGGACTGCGACGCAAGATGCTCTGGATCAGACCGAGAAGGTCGCGCTGGGCATCCGATTGCTCCAACAAGCGCAGCAAAAACCACCCAAGCTCCACGTGAAAGGGTTCCAAGTGTCGTCCGTCTTGCGTTAACGCTCGGAGCGCTTTCTGACGTAGTAAAAAATCTCCTGGCGGGTGCGTCTCCAGTCGGAGGTAGATCTTTCTCCTGAGTGCGGGGGTCAGTCTCTCTCCAAACCGTAGGAGACACAACTGTACCACCTCAAAGGCCAGCGCGCGCACGTCCGCGTTCCTGTGGTCGAACAAGTCTGCGATGCAGTCCAGCAGCGCGTCGATCTCCGCGAGCGTCAGCGTCACGCGCGCCGTCTGCAGCCTGTCATTGGGGTTCAAAGAGCTGCCACTACTAAAAGTCGAGCTGTTGCTGGTGACGGAACTGCGTCGCTCGTCCCCCGCCGCTTCTTCTTCTTCCTGCATACTGCCAAGCGTCTCGGGCCCGGGAAACGTGGCCGACGTCGCGCTTGACGCGGGCACCTGCACTCTAAGCAGTGCCAGCACGCGCTCCACATCCCGCACGAAGGCGCGCTCCTCAGAGCGCTGTCTCTGGCGCCGGCAGAGCCTCTGCAATTGCAGCACCAGCTCTGAGGACGCGCGGTCTCCGTCGTCACTGCGGCTTCTGGTCCGGCGACCGGCACCCGCGCTCATGCCGAAGCCCATACCACGGGAGGCGGTCATGCCGCTGGAGGATGAGGACCGCCGCAGGTCCGGTGCGGCCGGCAATAGGGCAGTAGACGGCGGAGCTTCGGATGCCTCGCAATTCGGCTGCTGCTGCTGCTGCGTGCGCGCGGACCCTGCGCTGGGTGGAGGCGCCTGGGGGTCACTCGGAGCTTCGTCGTCCGCAAGAGGGTCGAGAGGAGGAGCAGGGGCGCTGTCTTCGACGGTGCGGGACGCATCGTCCGACGCCGTCTCGGAGTCCATTTGACGCGGATCAGATGTGCTCTTTTTTGCGTATGCCGAGTTTTTGGTCCTTTTATTTGGGTACATGTTCACTTCAACTAAAAGTTGAAGGCAACTTTGCCTCTTTTCGAGACATCCGACCGACTCAAAAGCTCCAAGCAACTGTCATGAATGCAATTTACACTTTACATTACCAATTCGGGTTTGCCTTGCTACCTACTTACGGTTCCACCACGGGTTCCATCGAGGCACAGCAGCCGTGCAGGTCGGAGCTGGCCTTGCCGTTCGGGTCCTCGGGCACGTCCAGCGTCGGGTTACGGTCGAAGAAGCCCTCGGGGATCATCTTGAAGCCGGCGTAGTCCACGGGCATCATGGGCCAGTCCTCCACGCGCGGGAAGTGCGTGAGTCCGAACGTGTGCCACACGACGATGTCCTCGCCGTCGACCGGACGGTTGTCCTTCACGTAGCTAGGCAAGCCGGCGAAGCCCGGGTGCTGGTTAGGAGCATAACCTGCGGCCCACAGCTCGTCGCGCGCATACTTGGTGACCCACAAGTGCTTAGTGGAGAAGTTGGCTCGCTTCCAGATAGAAGAGCCGTCCGCAGCCAGCAGCACCGGGTTGCCCTCGGGGAACAGAGCGTAACCCGTGGAGCGACCGAGGCGGTTCTTTGCCTCGCTCGAAGCGATGCGCCACACACGGCCCTTGTCCATCGCCGCCACACGCTGAGCGTCGCTCTCCGTTTTGAGGCGGGTCGACGTGCGGATGAACGCGTTGCCGCGCGGGTTCTCGGGGCTGAACGGGAGGCGCTTCGCCTCCAGCTCATCGACATGGCACTTGTTACCGTCGATGGCCATGTCCAGGCGCGCCGAAAACAAGTGCTGGTGGCACGGCGCGCCAAGACGCGGGGCCATCTCGGTCGCGTACTCGTACTCACCCTCCGGTCGACCCGACGTGAATACGATGCCCGTGGCCTTGCACTCCAGCTCGATCCTGCCGTCGAGGTAGAAGTACCAGTAGAAGCCGTAGTCGTAGTTGCCGACCGTCACGAAGAATGATACCACAAAGCGACGCTGGCGACGCACCGTCCCCGAGGGCGGCGACGCCAGCACGTCGGTGTGCTTCCACAGCGTGCCGAAGTCCTCTTCGTGCATGCAGATTGCGTTCTTGATGACGAACGGCTCGCAGAAGTCGTCAACCACAGTCGCGTCCAGGTACTGGATCTTGCCAAGGCAATCGCAGCCGAGCACCAACGAGTTTGCGAGGCGGCCGAACTGGTATTCGCCGGCGTCGAAGTAGTTCTGCCAGTCATGTGTGGGCGACGGCTCGCCGTACGGCACCACCATCTCGGAGACCGAGGCGCGGTTCATGATCTTGCGCTTGCGGCCGCGGTCGTTGAAAGAGATGTCGTGCAGCGTGAGCCCCTCACGGCCGTTGAAGCCGACGCGGATCTCCCAGTTCTGCCACGACACAATGTTGTCCTTGACCGTGAAGCTAGCGCCTTCTGGTTGCTTGATGTGAAGCGGCTTCATGTCCGTGCGCATGGGCCCGGTGACCTTCGGGTCCAAGTAATCGCCCGACTCCATCGGGATGTGTGTGTAGCCCGTGTCGACGAGCTTGAGGACTTTGCGGTTCGTCAGATCCACGTGCGCCACCAGACCGTCGATCGGGTGGCCGTACATGGCGTGCGTGTTCTCCACCTTGAGGAAGCTCAGCACGCGGATCATGCGGTTGCCCTCCTCGCCCTCGTAGCCGAAAACGCCGGCCGAGAATTGCTCTCCGCGCACCATGTCGAGGTCGGTGATACCGCGCTTCGCCAGTGCCTCAACGTAGGCGGGGTCGGCCTTGCAGATGGAGTCGCCGTCCCAGTAGTCCTGGTCCAGGACCGGGATCTGTCCGTCGGTCTTCGGGTCCAGCTCCACCTCCTTCACAACGCGGCGAGCCACGACGTCCACCACGAAGTCGTACGTGCGGTTGGAGGCCTGGTCAAGCACAAGCGCGCCGATCTCGCGCGGGATCTCCTCGAGCTGGCCGGCCTCGAACTTGGCCAGCGTCGCGTGGTCTGGCTCGAACAACATCACATATGCGTAGCGCAGCTCCGGGCTCGAGTACCCCGCGTCCGCGAGCACTTGCTTCAATGAGCGAACCTCATCGGCCGTGATCGGGTCGAGCGGGTGCTTGATGTCCTTGCACGCGCAGTGAGCACTGGGAGCCATGATGGCGGTGCGGTGATGTCGCTGAAGAAAGAAGGAGGTGTGCGGGCGGAGGCAAATCCGAAAATGAGAGAACGAAGCGGACGCCGCGCTTGTTGTCGCCGCCATGGCGTGGCATGTCCCCACTCTGCTAACCAAGCCCGCGCACCTTCTTCCAGCTGTCCCCATCGGGCGCCACTAGTGCGCCATTACGCCGCCAATGCAGGCGATCTATGCCGCTGCCGTCGTATGATGTTACGCGAATTCATCGCCAAGCTGCATCGAGAGATCGGAGACCATACCGGCGGTAACACGGGGAAAGCCATCTGGTGCAGCAGCTTCAACGCCCATTGGGCCGCAGTCCGCCCCACGCGCATCGAGTCACGCCATGTGCCTTCGGGCGAGTCCGATGGCTCGGCGGTCTGTGAACCCCAGCAATACTGCCAGCCTTGCTTGTTTTCCTACACAAATACCGCCGTTCATGGTGATCTGCTGCACGCGGAACGCAATTGACAGGCTTACGCTACGCCGGACTTGACCAACCATTTCCGCTCCGATGCGTAGCATGATCAGCGCGCTCGCGACTAGAAAATGACGATCTTGCCGTCCTGCTTGCATGTCAAGAGCCATGCTAAACGAACGGCGTTTGTTGCACCTCATCGGCGGCGGCCAGCTCAGTCGATAAGGCGAGGCACACCGCCGCAGGGCAGGACACTCCGGCAGCAAATTGACCTGCAAAACCATTGCAAATGGTCTTTCCCCTCGCTGCCGAGCTGACAGCGCTCCATATCAGCCTTACAAAGCCTTACACGCCGTGCCGCGAGCTGGACTTCCGAGGCGATGCGCTCCGCTTCGATCTCGCCGGCAAGCCGATGGTGTTGAGCGGCCAGACCGGCCATCGCAGTACGCTCGCAGGTCATCCATGTCTGATGCTCGGTTGCCTGCGTGCTACCTGGTCCGCTATTGGCAGCGCGTTTTGCCGGTCGAGTCGGCCCTGCAACGATGTCTGCAACAGCGCCTCCCACGCGTCGAACAGCGGCCGGCAACGCATTCCCCTGCACGAACCAGCGTCGCTCTGCCAGGTTGCCGTGGACGAGTGGAGACAGCCAGCGCGTGCAAAGTTTGCATCGCCCAGTGCCGCCGATCCGGTGTTAGACCGTGCCTTGAAGTGTAGCAGATGGCGGTGACGCGTTCAGCTACGCGCTCACCTGGCCAATTACAGGCGGCTCCGGACGGTCTCCGCTGGTAGCATGGTCGTCCGTCGAGTCTCGGCGTGATGGTTTAAGGGGAGGAAGGTGCTGACCTCGACGAGTGTCCGCTACCGCTGCGCTTGCTGTACTCACTTCCCAATTGTCCTCGTGCTGTCCGCTGCGCTGTCACGCCCAACTACCTACCAGTGAAGATGGCCCGCCTCAGCCGCATCAGCGGCGTGTCCCTCGACATCCAGGAGCCCAAGCTGGAGCCGTCCCGCCGCCACGCCAAGGCGCTGCAGCTCTGGGCACTCGGCATCGGTGCCGTCATCAGCGGCGAGTACTACGGCTGGCAGTCCTCGCTCGTCGCCGGCTTCAACGGCATGCTTATCGTTCTCAGCATGGTGACAGTGCTCTACGTGACGCTGTCGTTCTCGCTCGCCGAGCTGTCGGCCACCATTCCCGCCGGCGGAGGCCCCTACATCTTCGCGCTGCACGCGATCGGGCCTCGAGCAGCGTTCTTCAGCGGACTGGCCGAGACACTCAAGGTGATCGCTGTCAACTCGTCCACCTTCTACACCATCTACTCATACTTGCAGACGCTCTTCGACGTGGATGTCAAGTTCGCCCCGCTCTTCTTCATCGCGTTCGGCATCCTCTTTGGCAGTCTCAACATCTACGGAGTGCAGGCGTCGTTCCGCATGCAGGCATGCTCGACCACGCTCTGCGTGCTGCTGCTGCTCATCATGTTCTTCTCCTCAATTCCGCACCTGGACTACAACCAATGGGTAGTCCAGCAAGACTGGAAATACACGGATCTGAGTAGTGCTATCGAGGCCATCCCGTATGCAATGTGGTTCTACCTTGGCATTGAAGAGCTCCCGCTCGCCAGCGACGAAACCATCGAGCCTGAGAAGAACATTCCTCGCGCACTATTGATGTGCATCTCGACGCTTGTGGTACTGTCGTTCGGCACGGCCGTGTTCAGTTCGCTCATCGCCCCCGGCGCTGCAGCCATGGCCGATGTGTCGGCTCCACTCGTCACTAGTTTCCAAACGATTTACGGAACGGGTGCTACCACCACCTTCTTCAAGTGGATGACTGTCATAGCACTGTGCTCCAGCCCCAACTCGTACGTCTTCTTCATGGGACAGCTGCTGTTTGCCATCGCCCGAGACGGGTTCTTCCCCAAGTTCCTCGCGTACGAGCACCCGACCCGCGGTACGGCAATGGGCGCGCTGCTGTTCGGCACCATCAGCTGCGTGCTCATTGCGGTCGTGCTGCACTACGCCATCGGCGACGACGACCTGGGATCCGTGCTGATCAACCTGACGCTGCTGGGGGCTCTCATCTCGTACATCTTCCAGCTGCTATCGTTCGTATACCTGCGCTTCCGGCAACCGAACCGCCCTCGGCCGTACCGTAGTCCGTTCGGTCTCGCCGGCGCCTTTGTCGGTCTGCTGCTGTGTGGCGTTGCCATCTTCGCCATTCTGTACACGAGCGTGAGCGACACGATCTTCCTGGCATCGATCGTGGTGACGGCGCTGGTCTTCATCGCTGGCACCATCTACTTCCTCAAGACCGTACTGCCCAAGATCGAGAACAAGACTCTCGGCTCGCCCGTCACAACCAAAGACATGAACGAAAACTTGCTCAGCGCTAGGAGCGAAGTGCGCGTCTCAACTGGGCAGTAGCAGTTGTCGCCATGTATCCATCCATTCACGTAATTTGCTTTTCAAAATGTCCATTCGTGCCGTCTCGACAAATAATATCTGCCCTTGTGCTTCAACGCGCAAAGGAGTGCGCCGCCACCAAGCACCGCAAATTGGGCAGACCACCACCGGAACAACCCTTGCTGTTTTACAGTTCCGCTGGTAGGCCTCTCTCGATTGTGGGACGCGAACACTTTACCTACGAGGGCCCAGCGCTTCTATCGACGGCCCACTTCGATCTTGAAACGAAGCACGAGTCTATCCACGCAGAAATTCCCCGCCGACAAACACAACCCGGGACAAGGAGCTCCATCGTGGTTGGCTCAGGTTGCTGAGTGCAGCCCAGCTGGGAATTCTCCCCTAGGAGCTTGCATTGGTAATAGCGCTCGCTGTCAACCCGAGCCGGCAGCTTGAAGAACGAGTGACGCGCTTGAAAAGGCCAATGAGGGGTCTTGCTCATCACAATGGCCGTCTTGTTCTCCCAGCGCTGATCACTTTCGAATTAGCCTCGCAGCCTAGACGTCCGCAGCAGCTCGACCGAACTCGACAACTAGAATGTGCCGCGTCGACTGCGTTTCCGTCGACATCCAGGGGGGTAAGCCAGCGCCGCACCGATACGCGAGAGCGCCACAGCTCTGGGCACTCGGCATCGGCGCCGTCATCAGTGGACAGTACTACGGTTGGCAGTCGGCCCTCATCGCCGGGTTCGACGGCATGCTAATCGTTCTCAGCATGGTGACAGTGCTCTACGTGATGCTCTCGTTCTCCATCGCCGAGCTGTCATCAACTATCCCGGCGGGCGGGGGGCCCTACATCTTCGCGCTGCACGCGATCGGGCCTCGAGCAGCGTTCTTCAGCGGACTGGCCGAGACGCTCAAGGTGATCGCTGTCAACGCGTCAACCTTCTACACCGTCTACTCGTACCTGCAGACGCTCTTCGACGTGGACGTCAAGTTCGCCCCGCTCTTCTTCATCGCGTTCGGCATCATCTTCTTGAGCCTGAACGTCTTCGGGGTGCAGGCGTCGTTCCGCATGCAGGCATGCTCGACCACGTTGTGCGTGGCGCTGCTGCTCATTTTCTTCGTGGCGTCGATCCCGTTCCTCGACTATGACAAGTGGGTAGTTCAACAGCACTGGGAGTTCACGAGTGTCGACAGTGCCATCCACGCTATCCCCTTTGCAATGTGGTTTTATCTGGGCATCGAGGAGCTCCCGCTCGCCAGCGACGAGACCATCGAGCCTGAGAAGAACGTCCCGCGAGGACTGTTGATGTGCATCACGACGCTTGTTTTCCTGTCTTTCGGCACCGCTACATTCAGCTCGCTCATCGCCCCGGGAGCTGCTGCCATGGCGAATGCGTCGGCGCCGCTCGTCACAAGTTTCCAAACCGTATTCGGTAACGGGGCGACGACGACGGTCTTCAAGTGGCTCACCGTCATCGCTCTGACCTCGAGCCCCAACTCGTACATCTTCTTCATGGGCCAACTGCTCTTCGCTATCGCCAAGGACGGGTACTTCCCCAAGTTCCTCGCGTACGAGCACCCCACTCGAGGCACCGCGGTTGGCGCACTGGTCTTCGGAACCGTCATGTGCGAGGTCATCGCCATCGTGCTGCACTACACCATTGGTGACGCCAACCTGGGCTCGGCACTGATCAACCTGACGCTGCTGGGCGCACTCATCTCGTACATCTTTCAGCTGCTGTCGTACATCTACCTCGCGGTTCGGCAGCCTGGACGCGCTCGACCGTACCGCAGCCCGTTCGGCGTGTCCGGGGCGATCGTCGGTATCGCGCTGTGCGGCGTGGCCATCTTCGCCATCCTCTACAGCAGCCTCAGCGACACCATCTTCCTGGCCTCCATCGTCGTCACGGCGCTGGTCTTCCTGGTCGGCAGCGCCTACTACTTCAAGCACGTCGTGCCCCAGATCAAGAACAACACGCTGTGCTCGCCCGCGGCGCCCAAGGGGGTGCGCGAGAAGATCGTCAAGCGCAGCCAGACCGGAGGTTACCACACCATGGCGCCTGCCAAGACGGGGCTGCACGCGCTATCGGAGGTTAACCGGTCGTTCTCCCGCGAGTGAGCGTATGTGTGCCTTCGCGCCCATTGCCTATCGTTGTCTCCTAGCCTAAGTGAATTGTAATTGATTGAGCTCGTATTGCTCCGAGTACAAAGTTCATGTTGTCGACGCCAACTCAATCGTTAGAAAATACTACTGTAGTATATCGAGAAGAAGGTAAAATTGCAGTAACCTGGCAAATGCGCTTGAAAGTTTCGAGAATCGATGGCCAAGAACCCCACCCTGAACAAGCGAGAGCTTCTATTGTCGCGCCAGGTACATGCTCGGCCGTGCTTCTGATTGTGATACGCGAATCGAGCCCCTGGAAGAGTAACATCATATTCCTATTTTATGGGAGATGGGCTCCCCCTTTTGGATATCACGAAGTACGTGGCGCTCATCGACGCTCAAGCGACCAATCCCGGTACGCCGGAGCGCTTCAAGCGCAGCCACACTTGTCCGACCACGTGCTGGGCAGCATGCGGCGGACCTGGAGCATCCGGTAGCACTTCAACCTGGTGCCGGCGGTGGGGGAAGCCCGCGGAAGCGCCCTCGTCCCTCCAATCACTTTGTCTTTTGCGCAGCAAGCGGCACTCAACCTCCTTTCAAGACAGACCCCCCCCCCCTCCCCCCAACCTTTCAGCGCCACTATGAGCGACCCGATCCCGACACTCAAGGAGCTCTTCATCGAAGGCAAGTGGGTGGCACCCGTCAGCAAGAAGTACATCGACGTGCTGAACCCGGCGACTGAGGAGGTGATCCAGCAGGTGGCCGCCGCCTCGGCCGCTGACGTGGATCTGGCCGTGCAGGCCGCCAAGCGCGCGTTCGCGACGTGGGGCGCCACCACGGGCGCCGAGCGAGCCGTGTACCTCCGCAAAATGGGCGAGCTGGTGGCCAAGCGCATCGACGCGCTGAGTCGCCTCGAGACGCTGGACAACGGCAAACCGCTGGCTGAGTCTGTGTGGGATATGGAAGACGTCTCCGGTTGCTTCGAGTACTACGCCAAGGCCGCCGAAGCGCTGGACAAGCGCCAGTACGAGAAGGTGGAGCTGCCGCTCGACGACTTTCTAGGTGCGCTGCGCTACGAGCCCGTGGGTGTGGTGGCCGCCATCATCCCGTGGAACTACCCAGCGCTGATGGCCCTGTGGAAGCTGGCCCCGGCCCTTGCGGCGGGCTGCACTGTGGTGCTCAAGCCCTCTGAGATCACCCCGCTGAGTGCGCTGCAGCTGGCCCAGGTCGCAGCCGATGTTGGCCTACCCGCGGGTGTCCTGAACGTGGTGAACGGCTTGGGAGCGGAGACGGGAGGTCCGTTGGTCGCGCACCCGGACGTGCACAAGGTGGCCTTCACCGGTAGCGTGCCAACAGGGCGTCACATTATGGTGGAGGCAGCTAAGGAGATCAAGAAGCTCTCGCTGGAGCTGGGCGGCAAGTCTCCTGCCATCGTGTTCGACAAAGTCAACATGGAACGCACGGTCGAGTGGGTCATGTTCGGCTGCTTCTGGACGAACGGCCAAATCTGCAGTGCGACGTCGCGGCTGCTGGTGCACGAAGCCTTTGCGGACGAATTCGTTGCGCTGCTCGTGAAGGAGACACAGAAGCTGGTGCTGGGCGACCCGCTGGATGGTAAGGTGCAGATGGGCCCGTTGGTATCCAAGATGCAGCAGCAAAAGGTGCTGGGCTACATTCAGAGTGCCAAGGACGAGGGCGCGACATTGGCCCAAGGAACGCTGCCCAGCAGTGGCAAGGGATACTTTGTTCCGCCAACGATCGTCACCAAGGTCACCAAGAACATGCGGGTGTGGAAGGAGGAGATTTTTGGCCCTGTGCTGTCCGTCATGACCTTCAAGACGGAGGAGGAAGCCATCGCTCTCTCGAACGACTCCGAGTTCGGCCTCGCAGCGGCTGTGTTCACGTCGGACGACGCACAGCTCAAGCGGGTGACGAAGGCTCTGCGTGCGGGCATCGTCTGGAACAACTGCTCTCAGCCGTGCTTCGTGGAGCTGCCGTGGGGCGGTGTCAAGAAGAGCGGCATCGGTCGCGAGCTCGGACCGTTCGGAATGAATGCTTACCTCGAGCCGAAGCAGATCTGCACCTACGTCGCCGACAAGCCGTTTGCTTGGTATCTCAAGGCGTAAGCGGGCGGCTGTGCCTTTTTGTTTGGTCTCTCGATGCATTTGTCATTGACGTAGTACGAATCCTTTAACAACAGAAGCGATTTTGTGTCCACCCAGCAAAGCTGCTGATTCATTTCCTGGCATCAATAGCAATTGAGCGTTTAAAGAAAAACGAAATGAACTAAGAGCGCTGTCGACCATTCTGGTTTGCATTCGTTTGTAGTCACTAGCGTTGGCCTGGTTGACAGTGTGATTTACTACAATGCCGTGGCCAACCGCAGTGCTCCTCTCATGCCGCTATAGTCGAGTAGATCGACAGCTGCAGAATATTCTACCACCATCAAAAGCATGGTGGGAAACTATCCAAGGTGAAACGAAGAGTACACGATAAAACTACCTGAACAGGCAGCCTGATCTCGAATAGGGGTTGAGAGCCTGGCTAAATAGTACTTCGAGGTTAAACGATTCTGGTTTTGTAAAGGTTCCTTGCCAAAATCTAACTTACAAAAAGCAACTCGCTGAACAGCTTGGTGCGGCGACAAACAGAAAGAAGGCGATCACTTCTCTAATACTTACCCCGGGTCATTGGAGATCACTCGCAACCCACCCATCGAGTCTCCGAGCTGTGAGAGTGACGACGAGGGTCGATATTACATGCAACGATTTGCATCACCTGAGGATACAGCGGAACAGAGTTGTATTTCACCAGGAAGATGTCACGGATCGCGTCGAGCCAGCAGGCTGACACTCCTGCTCCAAGCCGTGAGCGAAGTACTACAGGAGGAAGAGCTTCGTCGTCAGGCCAGGGTCGAGCAGA
>JAABLK010000327.1:0-33972 GCA_012295415.1 Phytophthora chlamydospora
AAGCTTACAGCTGGCCCAGGAGTGTTTGGAAACAGTATTGCTATTGAAAGGAGCAACTAGAATCCCGGTCGAGATGATAGAGAGGTGGCCGCAAGCCCTGAACGGTATCATGAAAATCCTGAAGGAGAAATCGAGTTGTGACGCAATCTTGACGGACGACGCAGCGGTCAAGAAAACAATCCGAGCTCTACACTGCATCGCTGCGGTTGCGAGTACTCTCGAGTGGACACCTGTGCTTGTTGCAGAAGTGCAGTCACTGATCACCGCAATGAGTAGCGCTTGCTCCAAGAACAAGACGCTGTGTATTCATCGGTACGACCCTGCCTGAAGTTGCTTGTTCCGTTGTATCTGCTAAAACAATCTTTATCTGCAGCGCTCTGAAAAAGATGACGCACGTCTCTAGAGTAAAGGAGCAGCTTCGGGCGTACCACGAGTTGGCGGACGGAGTGGTTTTCCTACCGGAACGTGAGAGATCACAGCACATCGTTGAAGCGCTTAGTTTGATGCAAAAAATTATGGGGAGTGATGGCGGACAACACAGAAATGAGGTACAGAAAGCGGTGGAGCAGGTGAGGTGCTGGGCTTCGAAGCTGCCACTCGATGAGAACCTTCGGCATTGCTACGGACGCTTCGCAAATAAAGTCGTGACTTACATCAAGGAAAAAAACGGGGGCAAGGAAGCCGCGCTGCGCAGGTACGACCGCGCTACTACACTGTAGTGAGGCTGATAAGTTGCGTATCATGCTAACGAGCTGTGTATCTGTAGACTTGCGGGCACCATCCCGTCTCTAATGCATGAACGACTGGCAGCTCAGGAAACTCGCTACAGTTCCTGAGCTGATACAGTTGCAGTCCCTGTTGGCAAACAAAGCACGAAGCTCTGAAATTTAGGTACGGTCAAGCTGTAAAGATACCGTGGCGGCCACAAAACCCGTTCAAGCCGCTGCACACGCATTCTTTCGGCAAACACGGGCTGTGGAGGTGCAGTACGCTCCAGGAAGCGGCAAACCAGCAAAGCACGACACCAGCAAACGTCTACAGTGTATAGGGAAACGAACTCTTCCTTGATGATACTATATGATGGTCGGAGCGGCTAGCAGCTTCACTGGTGTGCTTGGCTAGACTTGTTTGCTTTACTTGATCTGGATCGCCGGAGTCGCCTTGGGAACGTAGGCCGCCACGTTGGACAACTTCATCGAGACAAGGTTGACCAGTGTGAACAAAGCCTGGTGGGTGGCACGTGAGCAGCATTGTCACTTGTACCAACTTCACCAGCGGAGGACGCCCCCGCCCACTGCAACCTTCTCGTTGTTGGCACCATTGAGTGGTCGATTCAAAAACACTTCGGCGGCCATATCTTTCTGCACGTTGTTGCCATTTGTCACCAACTTCACCAGCGGAGCGATACCACCAGCCGACGCGATCTTCTCATGGTTGGCTTCCACGCCATTCGGCTGGTTGTAACTCTCCGCTGGTGGAGCTGGTGAGAAATGGCAACGACGTGCAGAAGGATATACCCGCCGGAGCATACGATCCTCTTCTCATCGGAGCCATTCAATGATAGCTTTCACCAACTCCGTGGTTCTTGTGTGCAGTGTACGGGGCTTTACCAGCTTCACTTGGCTACGACGCCACCAGTAATTGCGAGGGTCTTGACGCTGAGGTGGCCGAGCCAAGAAGAATAACGCGCTTGCCACTCTTCCGGCCGTCCACAAGGGCGTTTGCGTCCATCAGACCTCCACGGCTCGTGTTGGCGATCTTGTCGCCCTCCGTCATCTCACATCTCGCGGTGCTCTCCGCCTTGATCGTGTGCTTCGTCGACAGCAACAGCGGCGCACGCGAAATGCACTCGAGGCCGTACGCTGAAGCGCACAGATCTTTGTCAGCCCCCCAATGTTCTCGAACGTCGAAATATTGAGTACCTACTTTTGGCAGATAGATATACCTACTTTTGGCAGGATCCGGATCAATTATGGAGCTGGACGCGGCGCTCAAGGCGGACGCGCTGGCCACGTTTTCCCGCTCGCTGGAGCAGGCTCTGGGCGCGGCCGGCCCGACCCGCGGCAAGGTGCTGCTGGCCGTTGACGCGTCGCAGCTGGCCATCTTCGAATTGCTGGCCTACGGCGCGGGCGGCAGCGAGTTCTACGACAAACTTGGTGTATCCCGTCTTCTAAGCGTGCAGCTTCAAAGCGGCGACGCAACCACGCTACAGCGCCAACTGGACATCTCCAAGAACCCTCAGGAGCATGGTCACAAGGCTCTGGATGTGGCTGTGGTGGCTCCGCCGTTGCCCACTGTGGCCAAGCGTCTGGCCGACGCCCTGCGCCCGCTGGAGCTCGAGCCCACGCGGCGCGCCGCCGTGCTGTGGCTGCCGGCGGCCACGTCCGACGTGGCCCTGGAAATGGAGCGACAGGGCGTGGCCGGCTTCCTCCGCCAGGCCAACTTGGCCCTGGGCCTCATCCCGGTGGACCGCGGTGTGGCAGCGCTGTGTCATGACAGCGTCTTCGGAGAGCTCTACGTCAAGGGCGACAGTCGGGCCTTGACGGACGTTGTCAAGAGTGTATTGGCCGTGGAGAAACACACTGGCCGCAGGATCTTAGACGTCACTTGCCATGGATTCTTCGCCCAGAGAGTCAAGAAGATGCTGGAATTGGCCCACAGACAGCAGCAGAAGATCAAGATGAGTCGGCCGGCAGGGGCCAAGCCAGAGCAGGCTGATGTGGCCACGGCCATGGATAAACTCGTGGTCATTGACCGCATGGAGGACCCGCTGTCCATGTTGCTGACGCCCATGACGTACGAAGGGCTGCTGGATGCACTGGTGGGCGTCAACCATGGTGTCGTCACGTACGAGAAGGAGGAGGAGGAGGAAGCTGCACCTGACAGCGCACGCAGCAGTACTAGCAGTTCCAATGCCGAGCCGGCGTCGACCACGACGACGCAGAAAGTGGTGCTGAACTACCTGGACGCGCTGTTTAGCGAGATCCGCGATGCTAACTTCAACTTGGTCTCCAACCAGCTGATGGAAGTCGCCAAAGACTTGGCCACTGAAGTTCGTGGCAGCTCGGCCGGGTCATCTGCCGGCTTGCCAAAGGACAGCCAGGCCGAGTTTCAGAAGGTGAAGGCGCTGCTGGCCAAGGCACCTCACCTGGTGAAGAAGAAGCGGTCGCTGGCGCACCACTTGCAACTCGTCCAGCGCATTCGAGAGCTCAGTACACAACTAGCACTACGCGGCTGTGTGGAAACTGAAATGACCATCATGAGCGCCGGCCCAAGCTCGTCCTCTGCTGCTGCCAAGGACGTCGACAGCTTCCTGGAAGAAGCCATCTTGCGTGAACCCCCTCTGAACCTCTACGACGTGATCAAGTTACTGTGTCTCTGCTCTCTTGTTCGCGGAGGACTCAAGCACGACACGTTGGCCTGGTATCGACAGCAGTTGTGCCACACTTACGGCCACCAAATCCTGCCATTGCTCATCCAACTGGAGAAGATGGACTTGCTTTCAGTGGAAAACCGGTTTGACTTCCCGAAGATGCGGAAACAACTTTTGTTAATGCGTGGCGCATTGGATGACGAGGACACAAGACACCCGACGGATATCCACTTTATGTTTCCCTACACGGGATACGCTCCCATGAGTATCCGCTTGCTGCAAGAATCGCTCGGCATGAAGTACAGGACCCTCGCCAAAGACCCGACTTCTTCGCTGCTGAGCTTGGGTAGCGGTGGTGGGAACAACTCCAGCCACCACAGCATGTCTGCTGAAAGCTCTTCGAGCTTCGACAATAATAACGGTGGCAAGCGAACCAATGTGCTGGTGTACTACGTCGGGGGCGTCACCGTCGCAGAGCTCACGGCCTTCCGCTTCCTGAACAAGAAGCAGAGCGAGTTTACGTTCTTCATCGCGGCCACCTCGATCTGCAACGGCAGTCGTCTCCTGCGAGCCATTTACTGAGCGGGTGGGTTTTCAAAGTGGGAAAAGTGTTTATCCATTTGTTATATGATTTTGTCTGGAATTTACTGTTGGGCGCTGGCCAGGCCTCGAGTTCGGCACTGTTCTTCACGTTGACGCTAGTACGGAGCTCAACAAGGCAAGCACCTTCAGCTGCAGCGTGACCCAAAGCGATTGGGAAAGTGTCACCGCGGTCTTTGGCTTTTGGTAGTTGTCTGGAATCCGCTCCTCAACCAAGAAACTGCGAGCGCGATCTACCGATATGGTTCTCGTTTCATAGTCTCCCATGACGAGAAGCAGTACAGCAGCCTCGGAGTAAGCAGTTAGTTCTCGTTCGGCAGTGAATGTCTCCTTGAAGTCTGGGGTGTTAGCGGCGCTGTCTGACTCGCGCTCTCGGCGGTAAGTGGCCAATGTCATCTTGGTGAGGAAATTGGCGTCGTCACCGCGTGATAGTAGATCGCTGGACAACGCTGTATTCACGGACGACGGGTCTTTCCCCTCCCACGCGTCATCATGAACGAGCGAGGCATCGTGTTCAATGACGTGGTGTTCCCCCAGATCTGCGAGCGTGAACTGAGCTGGCAAAGTGCTAACCAGGAATTCCGCAAGCGAGGCGTCGAGGTTGTAAACTTTGACGAGCGCGAGCTGAAGAATCCGTGGAGTAATTTCCTTGCCGTCGCGTGGTACATATCCGTGGTTGGCTAGTGCGTTGAGAGCTGGACACGGACTCCGGTGATTCTTGTTCATGCCGTTCTTGACGCCGGAGACCTCATTACCCGATGGACGGAAGTACGCATTCTCTCCTGAAAGGTTCACATGCTGCGATGCGACTATCGCTGGATCGTTCAAGAAGATGAAAACGTTGAGCAGTAGCGCGATCGGCAGCGATATTAGGAGGATGAAAGCGGGGTTGACAACTCGCTTGACCATGATGACGCAAAATGTGGTTTGAGCTACAAGTTCGTAAAAGGCAATCATAATAACGTTGCTAAGTGAAATGTAGGTTGAACAATGATGAGATATGATGGATCTGGGTGGATACTCCCACGGCAACACATTGCTGCGATCGCCATCTCAACCCACCCAGGCTTGGAGCTTGAGCTCTGCGATGGCAAACAGAACGCTTGCGATGGTGATCGGAGTCTTGGAAGGGCGGAAGTCCGACGGGATTCGCTCGTCGACCAGGAATGATCGCGCGTGGTCCACCGAAATGGTCGCGGTATCGTAGTCACCCAGGCCTTGCAGGACGAAGGAAGCCTCCCCGTTGGCCACGAAGCTCGCCAAAGCACTCATTTTGAAGCCCGGGTTGTCCCGAGCACACTCACTTTCGCGGTGGCGACGGAACTTGGCCATACTGCGCTTGGTGAGTACTCGGCCGCCTTGTCCTTCAACATGTTCAGCTCCGACAAGCAACTCGTGCACTAGCGTCTTGTTAACTCTGAACGGCTCCACTTGAAAGAACGAGTCGACGTGGACCAGCGACGCGTCGTGGTCGATGAAGTTGGGGTCGCCGAGGTCAGCGAGGGTGAACGTTGACGGTAACGCGAGGGAGATGACGTCGAGCAGCTTCTTGTCCAAGTTGTAGACCTCCATTATCCCTTCGCCAAGGATGGCAGGCGTCAAGCCCTTGCCATCACGTGGAATGTAGCCGTGGTTGGCCAGCGTGTTGAGCGCTGGACAGGGACTGCGGAAGTACGCGAAGGACTTGTTACCAGGAAGGCCCCAGACCTGGTCGTCGGCAGGGCGAAAGTACGCGTGCTCGCCAATTGTCAACGAAGCAGAGGGCTGAATGGAGTCGTCAACCACAGAGAGCGAGTTGAACGCGATCGCAATCGACAAACACGTCAACGCTACCGACAACGAAGTAGTTGCTGTCATGGATTGAAGAGGGGTTAACCTGCAAATTCGACAATGAGGACGTCGATGAGCCCCATCCTGACGTCAAAGGGAAGGCCGCGGATGGCACCATGACCTGCATCCGACGCGTTCAAGCGTTCGAAGACGGTAGCCGTGGAACGTTGTGCTTTCATGGAGCCGTGCGTAGGAATTGTATTCGATAGATTACTGGAGGACGAGTCGGACTGAGTGGAAGAGAAGGGTGTTGGCCCCCATCTAGTTCTTCTACCCGGCTCGCTGCACCTTGCAGATGAGCGGGCCCTTGACCTGCAGCAGCGACGCCACGTCGTACGTGTAGCTCTTTGGGTTTTCCTTGGTCGTGAAGTGGTATTTGCTGAGGATGAAGGCCATAACCGTCTTCATCTCCAGCATGGCGAAGCGCATGCCCAGGCACGTGCGCGGGCCGGCGTGGAAGGACACGAACTGGAAGGCGGACACGGGCCGGATGGTCAGCTCGCCAGTCCACGGGTCCTGCATGAGCCACCGCTCCGGCCTGAACTTGGACGCGTCGCGGCCCCACACGCTCTTCATGCGGCCCAGCGTGTACGACGGGATGTAGACGCGCGTGCCCTTTTTGATAAACGTGCCGTCCACCAGCGTTGTGTCGCGGTTGGCCTCCTTGGCGTTGAGCGGCACGAGCGGGTTCAGCCGCAGGTTCTCGCGCAGTACAGCGTCCAGGTACACGAGGCTCTCGACGTCGTCCATGGTGGGCACGTAGCTGGGGTCGCTGAACAGCCGCGGCAGCTTCTCGCGCAGCTCCTGACGCAGTTTAGTCTCCACGTTGGGGTTGCGATTGAGCATGATGATGAGCCAGGAGAGGGACCACGCTGTGGTGTCCTTGCCGGCGAGTAGAACGACGACGGCGACGTCCCGCAGGAAGCTGGCGTCGAGCGGGGCGTCCGCTCCCTCGCCCGCGTCCTTCTGCTCGTCGTGCGCTTCCAGGAAGAGCGAAACCACGTCCTTCGTAGAGCGTGGAGGCCGTGGGGGCCACTCCTTGGCCGCCGCGTCGGGATTGAACTTGCGCTCCATGTTCTTGTTGATGATGGTGAAGACCATCTTGTCTAGGATGGCCACCTCCTCGGCCAGCTCCTTTTCCGAGCCAATTTTCAGTGCCCGTTTGAGTTTCCAGAGCCAGTCGGGCGACTGGAAGCGCATCTCGATGTTGTGCACGATCTTGCCCATGGCCTGCATGAACTCCGTGTGCTCGCCGCCCTCGAGCGAGTTAGCCTGCAAGCCGAACGAAATGTCGGTGAATACGTCAAAGGAGAAGCGGTGCATGACGTCGGCGAAGTCGATCGGGGCGCCCGTCCGTGCCGCGTCATTGAGCGTCCGGCCCAGCACCAGCGTGTAGTCGTGCACACATTGACTGATGGTTTCCCTGAAGGCCCGCATGGTGAACAGCCGGCTGAGCATCTTGCGTTGCGCCACCCAATTGGCCCCGTCCACGGCCACGATGCCGCCGCCTGCCACGTCGCGGAAGATGGCGTTCATGCGCTCGCCCTTGTCGAAGACCTCGAACTGCGTCTTGAGCACGTCCTCGAAGCACTCGACGCTGCTGAGCACCACGAGTGGCGGCGCGCCGAGCATCTGCAGGCGCCACGTGCGGCCGCCGAAGGCCTTGCACTGCTCGGCGATCCAGTCGTGCAGTCGCGGAAGCTCCAGACTCATGAGGTCCAGCGTGTTGCCCAACACGGGCAGCGTCGAGGCCGGCGCGGGAAGGCGGCGCAGCGCGCGCTGCCGCTCGTCGGGCACGAGCAGGTAGACCAGCACGGCGGCCGCAGCAGCCGTGGGCAGCGCCACCCACAGCGACGACGAGGTGGAAGACCCGCCCATCAGGACTCCTGACAGGATTTAGCTTAGCGTCGTGCTGAAGCTTTTGGGTTGTGAGGTGGCAAATCCTGGCGGTGCAGACTGCGTCTCTTTGTGCAATGAAACCCTACAACAGCTAGTGTTGGTAGGGCTTCCTTCAACTAGGGTTTATAACTCATTTAGCCATTCCGGGGGTTCAGCGATCTTCTTCTCCATGACGACACTGCTGCTGCTCGTGCTCCTCATGTTCTCGCGTGTGTGCTGCGTCCGCGCGTCCGATAACCTGCGCGTTGCCTCGTCGAACTTCGTTGCAGACGCGAACGACCACCACTACTTCCGTCCCTCGGGCGCCGACGTGTCGGGCTTCCCGCCGCCAAACAACTCCGCCTCGTACCACCGCAGTCCGTGCCCCGCCCTCAACTCCCTCGCCAACCATGGATTCCTGCCTCGAGACGGCAAGCAACTCACCCGCAAGCTCATCCACGACGCCATCATCGACGTCTTCAACGTGGACCCGGCGCTGGCCGAGAGGCTCACGCAGCCGCTGCCGGCCCAGCTCTCGCTCGCGGATCTGAGCGTGCACGGCTTCATCGAGCACGACGCGTCCTTGGTGCACGACGACACCTACTACAAGGGAGACCCGGCCCATGTCAATGCCACGCTGGCCGCTCAATTGCTCGGCAAGAGCAAAGACGGCAAGCTGGACAAGCATTCCATGGCGGCGGCTCGACGTCTGAGGGAGACACAGTGCAAGCGGGAGAACCCGCAGTACGCGCTGCCAGTTAAGAGTCAAGCTGCAGCCTACGGTGAAGCGGCGCTGCTGCTCATTGGGATGGGAGACTACGAGTCTGAGACTATCTCGGTGGACCACGCAACATCGTTCTTGGTGGACGAGAAGATCCCGGACGGGTTTCAAAAGAGCCCCAAGCCCATCACGACGACCACGGCGTTTTATCTGGCCGCGCAGATTAAACTACTGGCGGCGCTGGGCTGGAGTGAGGTGCTGGAGACGGAGTGAGTGTAGGTGGGTAGCAACGCTGAGCTTTTAATTCTTATGAGTCGCTATTTACAATGATACCTTTCGCAAATGGTTGGGAAAGTTTTCTTGAGTTTCTGGCGTTCCCGGCGTTGTTGTGCCAAGGTCCACGGACCTCGTAGCTACCCGCTCTTACAACTAATACCCTGGCGACGTTGACCTCATAGCACGAAGATCAACGAGATCCCCCTTCAGGCCACTCAGAGACTTTAGTGAAGCACCGGGTACACGTAGCGGTTGTACACTTCCTGAAACGAGCAATTTCCACTATTACGAGACCAGCACACGTGCGGCACATTCTCCGTGCGCAAGCCGAAGGTGTCCGACGTATACTCGAGCGTCTCCTCCATGTCGACCACTGTGAGGCTGCTGAAATTCGTCTCGATCTCGTCGATCGACTTCACCCGGTGTGATCGCTCCATCCTCAGGCGACGTGAAGAAATACGCAAGTCGAGCTTGAGAAAGTTGGCCTCGCGACGCTGTTGGCCGTAGATGGACTTGTCGTCATTCGGGAGACACGGATTCACGTTGTTGATGACAGTTGGAGTAAGAGCAACTGCCGAACTGCGGCGAGCGTTGGAGATTAGAGTTCTGGTACTGGAGGTCTGGGTTCTCCAGTGTGAACTGGACGATGTCGCGCTGGACTTGGCCGTTCAGCGCTGGGTCCGAGTACGTGCTGAAGTTGAAGATGTCCGGTCGGGGGGACATACCATTAAGCCACCCCGCGCCGCCCATTGCAACGACCCCGTCCACGTCGTCAGGTCCAACAAACACGCCGTTCTGCACCCCAGCAAGACTGACGTAGCGTTTCACATGGTGGTCGTCCATTTCCTCGATCACAGCTCGGGAAATGGCACCGCCCTGCGAGTGAGCCATGAAGATGTAGCCGTCGTCAAATGCCGAGTTGTTGACGACGAGGTCGCGCACTGTCTTGGCCGTGAGCGGGACTGGAGTTGCAAGAGACTCGAAGGAGCATGAGACATCGCAAAACCCGAGCGAGACAACGGGGCGACCTTCAGCCGTGAGGTTTGCCACGAAGTTATCTCCAGTAATCGTCCGAGAGGCCGTGGAAGAAGATGACAGGAAGGTTGGACGCGTCCAAGGCGGCGGTGGTCTTGAGGCCTGCCGCACATACGGCTAGTCCGAGAGGAATGGTGAGGAAGTTCATTTCGGGGTTGTATTGGCTTGGTCTTCCCCTCTTGTTGTCGGATAGTGATTGCTCGCACAAAGCGAAATTGGGATGTGGTAGCAAACTAGTCGCGGTGACGGCGAAATCGACAAGGCAAAGGCTTGTAAGTGCTTCAACTTGAAGGAACTAAAACATGCACGGCCAAGATGAACCCGGGAAAGAAACCAGCAGGTCGTTGTGGTTGTACTACCCTTTTCGTTGGATTGATCATGTACAGTCGAAAGAGTGTTGTGAATTTCGTTTTATCAAAATATTGTGTTTTCAAGCCAGTAAAAGCACAGTTTTTGAGTATGTTGATCGGCGCGATGTCCTGAATCTTCAAAGCCAAAACGTTGACAGGTATGGCTCTCGGCGGCGTTGGTTGCCACCTTATTCCGTTGAATCGGTTGGGTTGCGTCGCCCACGTCCAATTCGAGGCATCTCACAATGTACAACTGTTTTGGGGATGACCCGACCAGAAGCCAAGCATTGAGAAATTGTTGCGTGGATTTCAACTTTCACTGCCCGAAAGGATCTACACCTTCAAAGCCTCGGCATCAGCCACCACGTAAGGTTTCCATTTCATATTTTCATGGTATTTCACTTGTAGTGATTCATTACTGAGAATCGCAGATCCTGGAATCCTGGAATGCTGACTTCATTTCTCTTTTGGCCTCTTCTCGCTCAAGTGGCGGTATGGCCAACACGTGGTCGTTCCTGCAGCCCTGGCGCGAAGCTCTGGCGTATTGGCTGCGGCTTGAGCCCTATGATGACCTGGAGCAGCGAGGGGTGCTCGCGAGATTCGAGTGCTGGCCAGACGTGACGAAGCAGTATCAGAAGTTCATCACCGCAGAGAAATGTTTCCTTCGCTTGGAGTTTCCAACGGCTCCAAGCGAGCGGAACGATCGACAGCAACTTCAACGCATGCGAGAAGCGGTGGAGCTCTTCGACAGGCTCGCAGCCGTGGACAACGCAGCGTTTGAGTCCCTTCTGTCGGAGTTTCTGATCTACCGGTCGCCGCGCCGGACAGGCACCGCAAGGAGACCTCACGTCGTGTGGCCAACGTGGGAGTTCGAACTTGTTGGCTTGTTGTCGGCCGGGGACGCTATTGAGTCCCAGTCTGCCGTGACGGGGGGGCAACTTCTGGGCTGTCCAGCTGATCCGTGGGAAACCTCATCGGAGTTTCGATCCGCAATGGAAACGTTGAAGGCGATGGCGCTGGGGGCGGGAGGCAACCGCCACAACTTCTTCGTTTCCATTTACTGGCAAGCCTACGGCGATGAAAAAATGCTGATGCAAGGCAGCCAGAAACTCGTGACTCCGCTGCAGAGGGTCCGGCCGAAACCCTTTTCACGCGAGATGAATAACCTATTCGAGCTGAAAGCTCCTCCAGTTGCTCATTTGATGGCGGTTGGCCGTAAAGCTACCCTGATCCAGAACTGGAAGAAGTCTGGGAATCGTGTCAAGACGAGGGTCAAGTCGGAGGAAGTTGCAGCATTGCCGACGATTTTTCTGGAGTCTGGACTCCCCGAGATGACTGCAGCGATGGCTCGAGCAGATATGACAACCTTCAAGCTGGAACTCTCCGACTGGGACGAGGAAGCCACGGGGTTGGCTAACAGTAGGGTCAATACTGGGTTTTTACTCAGCACGCTGGTGCGTGGGCACTCGCTTTGTGCTGCTGCTCGCCCCTTTCCAGCATTTAACCGGTCAGGGAAGATCAATGCTTGGGATGTCCAGTGGAGTCACACTTCCAGTCTACGACTTGGTGCCGTGTTTTCGGCTTTCGCAGAGGCCAATCCGACGAAAACGCTGACGCTTTCACCGGCACCAGATGACGACGGCATCTACTCGGAGCCTACGCACTGGAAGTGGCTGGCGTACGCGTTCTGGAGCAGAAGCTCGCGCTCTTCTATTCAGAACCTGACCGTTTGCTGGATCAATTTGACGGAAGCGCACGTGTCTGCCGTCAAGAAAGTATTGGCGAGTAGCTTCCAGTCGCCAACTGTATCAGCGTACGGATACGTGGATATCGGGAAAGGCACTGAACTACGTATCTCTGGCCTCGAGAGTGAGAATGACGCTGCTCTGGTACTTACAGAGGATTGCAGATGCAGAGCTTAGTACGACTCGTGTTCTCTGAATGGCGTCGCAGATGTTGTGGTTCCTGGATACGGAATTTGCAAGGTGGCGCTGGCAGAGAAGACGACGTTCGTCCCGGACGCTTTGGGTCTTGCTAAGACTGGCAGCGGCCGTGGCGTTCGCTCGTTAAACCTCACTTTGAGTACCGTTGAAAACGACCAAGTCCTTCCTCGGCTGCTCAAACTTGTGGGGGAAGGTCTTCAGACACTGTCTCTCGATTCTGGCTGCATTAGCGACGGACAAGCGAGCTTGAGTCTAAGTACAGTGGCGTCGGCTAGTCCGCAGTTGAAGGAACTGCGGACGCGCGATTGGAACGTGGTTTTGGGTGACGAGTTGGAAGCTTTGCAGACGTGGGGCATCAAGAAGCTGGGTCTTCGCGGGAGCGGGATGGTGGACGGTCTGGCCTGGTGCCTACGTGACCCCGACTACCGCATGACAAAGGAGCTGGTGGAACTGGAGATTTCTCCGTCGCGGGTTCACCGCTGGAATCGGCCGATCTATTATGACGATGAGTACGTTGACTCACTCATGGAGTTCAATGGAGAGGCTCTACCGGTGCTGAAAAAGAAGGTGGCCAAGAGTTCAAAAAGCGCCCTGATCAGCGTTGTGAGTGGCGGATGGGGTGCCGCGCAGTATCTGGACTCCAGCATCCTCAGTGTCATCTTCGCTTTTGCTGCCACCCCCCAGTCCCGCTCAGTCCAAGTGACCCAGTATCCGACACTGAACACCGGGTTTTTCGTTGGCTTCTGAGTGCTTCTGCAGCTCTACATGAAGTATTACTAGTAGTTTATGAGCGAGGCTATCGATCCACGATCAAGCAAGTGTAAGTTTTTACGAATGGGAGGTCTACCTTGCGTGCTTTATGACCTTCACTGGCCTGGTAACGTTCACGAAGGCTTAGGATATTTACTCGGAGACTTAAGTGAAGCACCGGGTACACGTAGCGGTCGTACACTTCCTGAAACGAGCAGTCTCCACTATTACGAGACCAGCACACGTGCGGCACATTCTCCGTGCGCAAGCCGAAGGTGTCCGACGTATACTCGAGCGTCTCCTCCATGTCGACCACTGTGAGGCTGCTGAAATTCGTCTCGATCTCGTCGATCGACTTCACCCGGTGTGATCGCTCCATCCTCAGGCGACGTGAAGAAATACGCAAGTCGAGCTTGAGAAAGTTGGCCTCGCGACGCTGTTGGCCGTAGATGGACTTGTCGTCATTCGGGAGACACGGATTCACGTTGTTGATGACAGTTGGAGTAAGAGCAACTGCCGAACTGCGGCGAGCGTTGGAGATTAGAGTTCTGGTACTGGAGGTCTGGGTTCTCCAGTGTGAACTGGACGATGTCGCGCTGCGCCTTGCCGTACGCATCTTCAGTGCAATAGGAGCTCATGTTTATGACGGCTTCAGGGACGATGTACCGGTAGTTGACAGAGCAATGTTGCTTTGTACGAAGCAGTGCTCAGGACAAGCGAGCTTCGATCAATGCGAGATACACAAGGGCGGAGCTCATCAATGCTTCATCTTGAACGATCTAAAAAATGCATCGTCATACGTTAAAAACAACTCCAACACGGACGATATAACCATCGCAAAGCGTTTGAATGATTTGGAGAAGACGAGGGATCCAATCAATACGAAAACTCTTCTTTCGGGATGGGGATGAAGAACACCACAATACCCCATCGCTGCATGAATGTATTTGCGCGGCCAGTGAATAATAAGTTTCCATCCATGGAGAAATTTCCTGCAGAGCGGTGGCTGGAGTGGCCAGAAAACGACTGTCAAGGCTAAGATCGTCCGTCTGGTACCCGAGCAGCGCCCGGCAGCTGAGGAGCTCCCGCCCGCGTATCGGCTTCGTGTATGGCAGACTTCGAGAAGGAGAAGACGCTTGCAAGCCCATTGGGCAGAACATATTTTTCTAAAATAACATTAAAATCCCGTGAGCTCATTGGCCAGATCCCTTTAAAATTCCGTACGCGCATTGCCACGCACGCCGCCTCTCGTCCTCAGGATCTGCCGGCCATGAGTCCGTCGCTCCTGCTGCGTCGCGCGCCCCGCGCCGCCCGCCTCCTGCGCAGCCTCTCAACTGCATCCTCTTCGTCCTCTGCTGCTGCTGCCGCATCTACTGCCCCGCACTCTGGCTCCACGACGCATTTCGGCTTTAAGGAGGTGCCCGAGGAGGACAAGGAGCGCATGGTGGCGTCTGTCTTCCACAACGTGGCCGAACGGTGCGTGGCTCGTCCTATTTTATGTATGATTAACTCGGGATTCTAATATCTTACAATGTCGTACTCGTTCTGCCAGCTACGACGTCATGAACGACTTCATGAGCGGCGGCATGCACCGCCTGTGGAAGGACTCGTTCGTGGACACGCTGCACCCCGTGGGGCCGCTTAAGTGTCTGGACGTGGCTGGAGGTACTGGTGACATTGCCTTCCGCATCGCTGAACAGCTGGCCAAGACGCCCCGTGGCACCGAAGGCTCGGAGATCACGGTATGCGACATCAACTCGTCCATGCTGCAGGTGGGCGAGGAGCGCGCCGCCAAGGTGCTGCCGCACGTGGACCAGTCGCTCTTCCGCTGGGTGGAGGGCAACGCTGAGCACCTGGACTTCGAGGACAACTCGTTCGACGTCTATACGATCGTGTTCGGCATCCGCAACGTCACTCACGTGGACCGCGCCGTCAAGGAGGCCTACCGCGTGCTCAAGCCCGGAGGCCGCTTCATGTGCATGGAGTTCAGTCAGGTGCCCAACCCGCTCATTCGCCAGTTCTACGACGCTGTAAGTTTATCGGTTTCATCCGATTAGTGGCTTTGAGGCTGGCTGGCTGATGGATTGGTATGTTGTTTTTGTAGTATTCCTTCAACGTGATTCCGCTGCTGGGCGAGAAGGTCGCCAACGACCGTCCGTCGTACCAGGTACCTAACAGCTTGGAGCTCGGAGGAGCCTTGCGAACGGTTGACTCACAATGTTTTTTTGTTCATGCAGTACCTGGTGGAGAGTATTCGCCAGTTCCCGCCGCAGGAGAAGTTCAAAGCTATGATCGAGGACGCCGGCTTCAAGCGCGTGACGTACACGAACTTCACGTTCGGTGTCACCGCCATGCACTCTGGCTTCAAGTTCTAGGCTTGTTTCTCTCTAGAAGTTCCTCCAGAACCTGCGAGGCCACATGCGGTAGGAAAGCGGATCACAAGCCATGCCTGCCTGCATTTATCAACGGAAGCACAAGGGAAAATAATCGATTCATAACCTGGTTATCTCACTTGAGGTCTCTTTCGACGACGTCGCCGCCTCTCAGCTTGGCTGTCAGAATCGCTCGGTTATGGCGCGAGTACGAGTTCTGTGGATCCAACACCAGCACCTGCGTGTAATCCGCAATAGCTTCTTCAAAGCGCTGCATCTTCGCCAGCGAGTAAGCTCGATTGCTCAACGTTCGCGTGTTCTGTGGGTCTATGGCGAGTGCTGTAGTGTAGTCCGCGACGGCTTCCTTGAAGTGTCGAAGTTTGCGAAGAGCGTATCCTCGGTTGTTGAATGCAGCGACGTTGCGGGGCTCAAGCGCAAGCGCAGCGCTGTAATCTTGCACGGCTTCCTCGAAGCGTCCCATGTTACGAAGGCAGTAGCCACGATTGTGGAAAAACACAGCACTGCGTGGGTCCAGTGCGAGCGCCTTGGCAAAATCTTGCAGTGCTTCCTCGTGCCGCCCCAGCTGATCATAGCAGAGTCCGCGGCTGTTGTAGCTTGACACGGAGCGAGGCTGAAGCGCGATGGCACGGTCGAAGTCTGCGATCGCGCGCGCAGTGTCTTTCATCTTGTCGAAGGTACTCCCGCGGTTGTGGTACGCATTGGCATTCTCGGGCTCGACGCCAAGAGCGGTCGAGTAGTCTTGTACTGCTTCCTGGTAGCGACCGAGCTTGTCGAACGAATACGCCCGGTTATACAGCGACTTGAAATGTTGAGGATTGAACTCGATTGCGCGCGAATAGTCAGCGATGGCTAACTCGAAGTTGCCTTGCTTGCGATGGCAAAACCCGCGATTGTGGTAGAAGTCAGCGTTGGTTGGTAGCAGCTCAATTGCTCGGGTAAAGTCTGCGAGCGCGCCTTGGTAGTCGCCACTTCGATCGAGAGAAATGCCCCGGTTGTAGAGCGCAAAGGCGTTGTGCGGGTCCATCTTCAGCGCCTGTGTGTAGTCCTCCACAGCAGCATCGAATCGCCGCATCTTGTCAAAGACGAAGCCACGGTTAAAGTACGCTTTGAAATGCTGCGGGTTTAACTGGATCGCACGGGAGTATTCGTCCGCTGCCGCTTGAAAGTTCCCCTCTTGTCGATACTGAAAGCCCCTCGCGTGGTGGACTTCGGCTTCTTCAAGTGCAGAAGACGGGCCCAGCACTGTCCCGTGCGACTTCCTTCTCTCAGCAAAGGAACTTGAGAATGGCGCTGGTGACGGAGGCAGCAGGATTCCTGTTCGTGTGGACGGCAATGCGGCTGAATTGAGTTTGGAAAAGCCTTGCAATCGCGAGCTGGCAAAAGAGGAGGAGACCACACCACCAGCGATAGCCTTCTCTTCATGTAGCGATGCGCCTTCTGCGTTGTTGTCTCCATCCCCGAGTGTTGTCGATTTCGTCTTCTGAAGATTCCCACTTGAGCCTTTCAGTTTCTGGGAGAAAAGGTACGCGTTACTGGTGCTGTCGTCTTGCTGCTGCTTCTGCCGTTGTAGCTGTTGTCGTGACAAAGTTGCGGTCCGATGCAGCTCTTGTTGGTGCTTTTGCTGCAGCTTCAGCTTCTTGTCTTTCAGCAGTGCAAAGTTGTAATCGTCAATAGCGCGTACAAAATCCCCCTGGGAGTTGTAGCAGGACGCGCGCGCATACGCCGCGTTGACGTGTTCCGGGTTAATCTGCAGCGCTCGTGAAAAGTCACGGATCGCTAGCTCCACTTTATCCAGCTTCGAGTACGCCAGCCCACGCGTGTAAAATGCAGTGGCATTTGCACTGTCCAGATCCACCACATCGCTGAGATCTCGAATGGTTTGGTCGTAGTTGGCTTGCTTGAACAAGGCTTGCCCGCGCGCCAGCAGCACCTTGACGTCTTTCGGGTCACGCACGAGATGGTTTGTAGACGTGTCAATCACATGTTGCAGATCCGAAGGCTGGCGGTAGTAGTACGTCCTGTTAGGGTGGCTTTGAGCCGCCTTCTCCGTGCCCAGGAAGTCCTTGCGCTTTAGCAGAACAGGCTTGTCGCCGAGTACCTCCACATCCACTTCAGGCTTGCTCGCCATGGTATAGTGCCCGACAAATAAATAACTCGCCCAGCAATGAGCCTGAGTCGTTTCAGCCGACGCCGTCTCCAGGGTAATTCGGGAGCCGCTTCACGAAAACCTGCAAGCAGGAACGAAAGGCACATCAGTCAGATCGCTTTATGGTATTTCGTCCTTTGCGCAAATAACATCATGCTCACAGCTATTCTCTACACTACTCGTCTTCTTCGGCGTCGTCTTCGTCGCTCGAGTATTGGCCGTGAACCTCGTAATTGTCAGGGAGTTCCAATAGATAGCCAAGGTCGCGGGTAGAGAGAATTGACCCATTGCCGTCTTCGTCCCCACTGTCCTCGTCGATAACAAGGACGTGTGTCCCAGCATCTTCGTCACTGTCGTCGGCTTCTTCCTCCTCCCCAGAGCTCTCGGCTTCTTCCGAATTGGACGTCTCCTCGTCCTCTTCATCGGTGTCTTCATCTTCTTCGTCCATTTCCTCGTCACTGGAGTTCTCGTCGTCATACTCGTCATCGTCCAATGTATCGGAGTCATCCTGGCCGTCTTCTGCATCCGAGTCATCTTCGGCAGGACGCTTTCGCCCAACATCGTAGAGGCGGCAAATTGAATCGTCATCGTCGACGTCACCAGCTTCCAGATACCTTCCCTCTACGACAGACAGCAGTGTGCTTTTCGTGTTCAAGCTGAGGTCAAACACAGGGCGGCCCAGATCAATGGTCGTAATGTCTCGATAGTCACGCGCGTCCAATACTCGAAACCATGACTTGAGCTTACTCTTCCGGCGCTCCAGGTAATCTCCCTAGTCAACGGCAGCTTAAAAAGTCAGTATCATTCATCGTCATACCCCGAAGAGAAAGAAAAGCTTACCCCTGCGTACGGGTAATATGCAAAAAGCACACTACCCGAAGGACTGAACTTGACGCTGCACTTATCCAACGCCGGAACCATCCGCAAAAGGCGGTACGTACGAAGATCCCAGACGGCCGAGTTCACAATCACCTCATTGCCATTGGGATGAAAGAAGCCGTACCCGACGTTGGAGAGCTTATCAAACTTGTATAAAGCGCGCGTAGGGATACGGGCGTCCCACAGCATACCGTCCGTGAGGATAGTACCATCGCATGGCGAAAAACAGCAATTAGTTTCTGCACCATAATCATTAGAGCGCATGACGTCCTTCAAGTCGCACAGAACATCTCCTGTCGCGATGTCAAGCACGATAGCACCCTTGGCAGTTATGCTGGGCCCACCCAAGTCATCCTCTTCATCGCTAGAACGACCATCCAGTGCAACAATTCGATCTCCGTAGTGATTGAACTGAGGTCGAAGAGCACCCTTGAACCGCCACCGCTCCCCGAGTGAGCTCATGTCGTTTGCGTCCCAAAGCGCGATCTCGTTGACCGCTAGCTCGGAAAGGGCCACGGCTCCTGTTAGAATTAATCGACTCTGAGACCCCATGGATGTGCTTTCGTTTGTTTCCAGGTTGACGACGGCACTTGAAGGTGAGTGGCATGTCCATTCTTCCACGACGTCATCCGTGTCAATGTTGAACAGCCGCAACTCGCCATCGTGGTTGCCAATCAGCATCTCTTGCTGGTCCTGGCCGAAGAACCGCGCAACGCTCACTCCACCCCACGCAAATGACCCGACGTGTGCACCAACGGTGCGGTAGGGCCGATAACGACTGAAAACATAGCGATCAATGCCAGCATCAGCGTAGTACGCTGAAAAGACAGATGGGCCAGCACGATACCCTGTCCGGCTACGGCGCAGCAACCGTGTGCATACGCTTAAGTTGGACGAAAAGTTCATCGGGGGATCCGGACAACGATGTAGCGATCCTTTACCAAGCAATTTGAACGGTGGCACTGTCGTGACGGGGTTGGCGCACTGGCGGTGCTGCTCTCTCAAGTAGTGCGTGATGATTTCATCTAGCTTACTTGGTGGAGCCACGGGAGTGTCTTCGTTGGTACTCCACCGCGTATTGATCGGGAGTTTTTGGAGAGCATCAGAGCAAGCGGCTTCACCGGTGATTCTTGGAGATGTTACAGACTGCCTTGGTCTAGCATCTTGGAAATAGTGCGGTCGAGAAAGGACCTGGCGCATTCGTTTTCTCGACTGACAGTACGGAGTAGCAGGTGTGGAAGTCTTGACTTGGCCATCAACAGGTCGCGATATTTTCACTGAAAGACGAGACGATTCCGCAACTTGAATCTTCTTTAGCTCCGGCACAATCGACCCCAAAGACGACACTCGTTGCAGCTTCTTCGGGCGCGGTGTTTCATCCCCGCTCAAGTATCCACTCTCGCGCCGACTCAAAAGACTGGATGCAACTTCATTTTCGGCAATCCTGTTCTTCACCGGTGTAGATGTCGAAGCCTTTTGGTCAGAAATTGTAGGTTTCCCGTTCATAAAATCTGTGTGAGAAGGGTGTGCATCTGCAGCGGATGAAGCTTTTCTTGAGTCATCAACTTGAATCTTGGCTTCGTCCAGTAGAGCCGACGCTGCGTTCTTCAGACCTTTCGTAACTAAGTGGTCGTGAATCAAGCGTAGTAGCTCGTTCTCGTCGTACGAGATCTTGGTATTTGCCACGATGCTTGCCTTCTCGATCTTCCTCACTGTCGGATCGGTCGCCTCGTTGATCACTACATTCGAAGCACGATGCGTCACATGTGAAATTAAATCCAACGCGGATTCTCGGAATCGAACATGAAAGTCCGCGTTTTCCTCGAGCACGGGGTCGCTTCGAATCATATCGGACAGCAGTTGCCCGACTTGCATCTTCTCAAGGATTTGAGAAATATGGCGGTCACGAGAGAGCCCCAGCAAAGCACGCGTCGCCAACAGCCGAATGGCATCTGCGTTTTGCACGGAGCGCTTGTAGCGAAGCAGATACACGCACACTTTAATGGCGTTTCGCTCACGTGCCAGCTTTCGCACTGGTCTCAGCATTTTGTCGTCCTTTGCCTTCGAGCAGCAATTAAAGCAGGTGTCGGTGGTCGTTGAATCTGCCGGCTCGGTGTTAGAGCGCTGCGTCTGATCATCCTTCTTGGATCGCATGCTTCTAGCTGTCAGTGTGTACTGTCGAATGTCTTTATACGGATGCTGCCAGCAATCTTCGTGGTGGGGAGGTGAGACACAATTGCAAAATACTCGCAATGCGTCGCGCACCAATTCCGAGTCTCGAGGATTGCTGCTCATCGCGATTTCCAGTAAGATTGTCATTCCTAGTTGCTTGGAGGCGCTGCCTTCGTCCAACGAGACCTCTGTCGAGCAAACTTCGTTTGCCAGAGATGGGACCACGAGCGTTAATACCCGAAGCGAATCCAAACAAAATTGGGCACGCTCTGCATTCCATATCCGAATCGTTGTTGAGTTCGCATCCGGGTCAGTGTTTTGGATCACTGAGCCCATCATAGCCACAACCTCGAGAAGAACCAAGATGCCACGCAAATGACTCAGCTTCGCCGCTGGGGGCCACATTCCCCCACCTGGACCAGTTGCAGCAGACGACGAGCTACTCGAATTGCGGCTGCTAGCACTGAAACGATACTTCTCGTAAAACACCATATTTTGCTCGTGAGTCTTGTCGTCGAGGTCGATTGCCTTTGACCAGGTCAGCTTTGGAACACGGGCTGGAATGCGCGAGGCTGCAGTCGCCGCAGTTAATATAGTCGTGGCGTTGGACTGTCGATTCGACGGGTGATTCAATTGAGCGAGTTTTCTCCTGAGTCGATGAGTCGCTAGCGCCATGTGCATGCGAACGTACTGACGCAAGCACAAACACGCATCCTGTGCAAGTTGCCTTTGCGCTGCAGATTTTGGATGATTGCCAACACGAATGGTATTCAGCACGGTGTACAGTCCGTTGTGCTTCTCGAAGTAGTCAAGAATCACCTTAAAGCTCAGGGTCAAGCTGAAAAACACCACAGCGTTCTGTCTTGCGCGATCGTTCGGACTCGACAGCAAAGTAAATGCGGCCGACAACATGTTTTCCGGGTTCATCACAATAAGGCGCTCGATAACAGCAGACGAAGACGCGAATCCATGAAGGCACATCGACAAACTCCGATCCAGTAGGCCGACCTGGCCAGCTGCCTGTTGCAGCTTGAACACCGTGAAAAGCAGATCCACTCCTCCTGCTTCAACCAGCGAAAGGGAGAACTTCTTGTGCGCGAGAAAATGAGATGTCAGCGTCATCGTGTGCGATATCACGGCAGGGTTCTTGCTGTGCAGGAATGTAATAATTGTCCCGATGATATCTTCTTTCAGCGCGGGCGCAAATAGTTCCAAGTACTCTCCCATGGACCCCAAGCAGTCCAACGTGTACAAAAGTTCCAGCATCACCAGTCGCTTGAAGTCCTCTTCGTGGTGCTCCGGGCTGGGCATTGTAATCGATCCATCTTCACCAAGACTCCCCATTGCATCTTCATCAGCGCCCGAGATCGGGAGAGATTGCTGGATCGGAACAGTTGAAGCTGGCTCCTCCTCATCCGCTTCCATGCCCGATTCAGCATCAGCTCCATCGCTATGGTCGTTGCCATGAGTAGGGCCTCGGTTCATCACATCCGAATGCTTCCGCTTCAATGACCGCTGCGGTGTCGTGGCCTTGACGGAGACATTACCCCCACTGCTAGACGATTTCTTGTGCCGAGAGGTTGCAAGACGCAGATGATCCTGAATGTATTTGACCGCTTGCTGTCTCTCCTTCTCCAGCTTGGACGCGTACATCCTCGCTCGCTTGAGCAACTTGACGGGCGTGTCGTTGTTCACCACGGTGTCCGCAACCGAGCGGTCCCTCAATCCCACCGACAGCAGCCCCGTCGCATAGCATCGAAGGCCAGGATCCGCTTCCGAGGCAAACCCGCACACCCGCTCCAGCATTTCGTCGTCATCGTCCAGCATGCGCACAATCGCCCTGCTGTTCACCGGCACTGTGGCCAGCAGCAGCCGACACGTCGCCGCCTTCACACGGTTCGCACTGAGGTCCGCCAGCTTGCTCTCCAGCTGCAATGCAACAGTATAGCACAAAAAGTGAGTCAAGCTGAAGTTTCTCTAGGCAAAAAAGCAACTTCGACGGCCTCACCATCGGGTAGAACTCCTCGTTCTGCTCCAGCACTTGCAGAAGATTACCAATCAAGTGGCCTGCACATCGGATAAAGCCCAAAAGACCCAATCTCGTAAGAAAGACCCACTTCAACTTTCTCAACCCATACTTGAAGCACCGTAACCTCACCGTCGCGCCGATACGGCGACGACCGCTCCTTGCGGAAGTTGGTCTCCACCTCCTCGAGCGTCTCCGCAATCCTATAAGCCCCACATACACAACGTAAGACGTCAGAAAGGTCCATTCCGCACTCCTTTTGGGTCTTCCGCACGCACATGTTGAGCTTGGTGATGACCTCGTCCTCCGAGAGCGCCGGCACCTCCGGGTCCGTCTGCGTGAGCTCCTGCGACAGCTGATACACGTGCGCCTCCAGCGGATGCAGCAGCTCCTCGGCGCTCACCACCACCGACTCACGGTGCGAGCGCGGCGACGGCGACTCCATCCTCCTTAGATCCGGGCAAATGTCAAGTGACGAAAGAAAGAGCGGAAACATTCTAGAACTCGATAAAAGGCTGTCAATATTTGATTAAGTTTAATGATAGATTAAGATGATTAACAGATATACGATGCTAAAGGTAGCTGCTGCAAGCCATCACTCCTGCTCCTTCAGTAGCCATGTCCTTCTCGTTCAACTTCGCGCTGGGTGATGGCGCTGCGGCGGCCCCGGCGGCGGCCACGACACAACCTGCCGCCTCTGTGTCCATGCGCAATGGCGAGCGGTTCGTGTACTCCCCAGGAACCGAGACCGCCGCCTTCTCCACTGTCCAGGTGGGCGACGCGACCTACGAGATCGTCAACACGACGGACGCGGGCTTCCTGGCTCGCACAGGCGCCATCAGCGCCATCCTGACCACGTCGGACGTGCAAACGGGCGTGTACGAGGGCGGCTTCAAGCTCTGGGAGTGTGCCGTGGACCTCGTGTGCTTCGTGGAGACGCAGCTGCGCCAGGGCCAGGCCACCATGCCCGCCTCGGTGCTGGAGCTCGGCTGCGGCCACGGCCTGCCGGGCATCCACGCTCTGCAACGCGGCGCACAGCGCGTCGTGTTCAGCGACTACAACAAGGAGGTGCTGGAGCTCACCACGTGCCCCAACGTGCTGCGCAACGCCGCGCCGCTATACGAGCGCGCAGCCTTCTACGCCGGCGCCTGGAGCAGCATGTCCCGCTTCATGGAGGAAGTGGAGCACCTGACGGAGGAAGAGATGCAGTTCGACCTCATCCTGACGGCCGAGACCATCTACACGGAGACCGTGGCGGTGGAGCTCTACCAGGTGGGCGGAACTGCGAGCTGCGGTGGTGATGTTGTGGCTAACTAGTTCATTTGTTGGCTGTTGATTGATGCAGACAATCAAGCGGCATTTGCGCCGCTCGCCGAACGCGCGCGCGCTGGTGGCAGCCAAGAAGTACTACTTCGGCACGAACGGCAGCGTGCAGCACTTCGTGGGCCTCGTCCAGGCCGACGGCGTCTTCCGCGCCGAAACCGTGTGGGAGGAGCGGGACTGCCGGTCCAACATTCGCGAGATTGTGCAGCTCACTTATGCCTAAACTGTTCCAGACGCTTTCTAGATTCTGGACGATAGACTGCGGGCAGGCAAGATTCGTGGAGGCAGGTGGAGGTCGCCAGGGTTTCTGATCAACGCACATCAACACGGATCGAACCAGTCCATTGACGTGGCAGGCGTCTGCTGTCGTTTTCTTCATCCTGCCTATATATACCGTGCAGCGCCGTCGTCTTCATGACCCAAGGCGTGCAAAATATCTCGCCTAAAAATGCCCGTCGTTGGGGCCAAGTCAATGGCAGTGGGCGAGGCCGTTTCGGGGTCGTGGCCTGCCCAGTGATCAGGCAGGTTGGCAAAGGAAGACGGCGTGTCAATCACCCTCAACGACTGCGGAGCACTCCGCAATAGTCCGGTTTTGGGAATATGGAGGGGCCTCCTGTGGGCAGCCTGGCGCTGAGCGGCGCTGGCTACGGCCCCGGTAAAGCACGGCCAAGTCGCCCAGTCCGACTGGTTGGTCGGATGCTGCGCTCGCTTCCTCCAGACGCAGCTGGGTCCGACCCGATCGCGGTGCCCAAGATCACAACGATTGATGCACTCATGAAGGAGCTGCGCAAGGCCATCCACGCGGCCTTTTGCACGGTCGACGCGAGCATTCCGAGCTCGAACGCGTACGAAAACTACTCGCGCCAGGCCTTTCGGTTCTTCACGACCACCAACTCCATTTCGCCCGAATGCTTTCAGCACAAGGTCGTGCGTCTCGGCCTGCAGGCAACTCCGCGCCTCTGCAACGAGTTATTCAGCCGCATCGATCAGGAAGACCTGGGCGAGATCGACTATCTCACTTTCGCACAGCGGATATTCCTTCCCGAAACGTTTTTCGATCCAGGCGCAACTTCACAAGCACCGGCGTCGGGATCACCTACCCAGGCTTCCCCAAGGAATGACAGTCCAAGAAGACCTGCGCACCAGTCTCCTCGACCAGCGGGGGGTGGGAGCACCAAGCCAGCTATCAACGCCGCGCTTAACCCGAGAAAGTCGCCTCCTGTGTATGAATATATGGCTTTGGAGGAGCTGGAGAAGTGCGTCGTCCGGAAACTCGAAGAAAAAATGCCGCCCAGTTCGGATCCCGTTGGCCAAGCTTTTCGCTTCTTCACCAACTCGGAGACAATTACGTTCGCGGACTTCCATCGGCACGTGGGGATGCTACAGATACAAATCTCCCCGCCGAAATGCCGCGAACTGTTCGTAAGGTTTGACAAGGACAGGGACGGCGTGATCGATGCGATTGAGTTTGCCACCACGCTGTTTACAAAGGAGAATCGAGCTGCAGACCGGCCGACTAGTGCAAGATCATTCAAAAGTGGGCCGAGCGCTACCGAGCAAGAGCCGTCACTTTCGACGAAGCAACTTGTGGCGGTGTTACGGGAGAAAATGGACAAGTTGTCGGAGGAAACGGACCGATTCCAACAAGCTTTCATGCTGTTCGGTAAGCCTACGGGAATCTCTCGCAGCGATTTAAAGGCTGCGTTGAGGAAGCTTGGCTTGAAGGTTTCCGAGAAGCAGCTGCAGGGTCTGTTTGATACGTTCGACTTCGACAAGACTGGCGAGCTGGACGTCAACAAGTTCGTTCAAGGCGTCATGCTCGACGACTACTCGACTTCGTTCTGGCTGTCGGTCAAGGACAGGCAAAAGGTGGACGATTCACGCCGAAAACTGTATTCCATGGCTGTGCAATCAGTGCAGGAATCGTGGACAATTGCTGATATCGAGCGGATGCTGCGCGAGAAGATCGAGCAGCGTACGTCCAGGTCGTCGGACTGCTTCAGACAAGCCTTTCGTATTTTCAAGAAAGTCAACGGGATTAAGCCACAAGAGTTCCACGCGGCACTGGAGGCCATTGGATTAGCGTTAACGCGAGTCCAATCCGACATTCTGTTTCGGCGCTTTGACAAGGATGGGAGTGGAGACATTGACCTGAACGAGTTCATCCATGGCGTGCTACCGCCCGACTACATTGGGATTTCCTGGGTGGCTGCGGCTGATGAGCTTCACCGGATTGAGGCGAAGAAGAAAAAGGAACAAGCGATGGCAAACCCCGACCAGTACATGACTGAAATCGAAATGGAAAGCTGGAGTTTGGATGAGATCGAAAAGCGCATACGAGATAAAATCCAACAGTCGACGTCACGAAGCTCAGACACCTTTCGGCAAGCCTACAAGATCTTCAAGAAGGCCAGCCACGTCACCATGGACGAGTTCCGTGAACGACTACTTGCTCTCGGGTTCCGACTGACACCGGCACAGTGTCTGGGGCTTTTCAAGAGATATGACACAGACAACAGCAACGACCTGGATTTGCAGGAGTTTTGTTTGAAGATCTTGCCACCAGACTATACGCACGATGGAGATCACTGGTCGCATTCGGAGAAGTACAGGAAGGAACGTCAACGAGAGAAGCTGGAATATGTCAAGCGCTCGAAGAACGGGCTGATAATGCTCCCGAAGTTTATCGAGTCGCATCGATTCACGCGAGGGCACTACGTATCTCATACGTTTGAGGAATTGCAAGAAGAGATAATGCCGCCGTTTGGCAGTCACAGCGAAGGAAGCAGCACGTCTCGACCGTCAACGTGTTCTACTGTCGACGAGGGCGTTCGAGCTACTACGCCTCGACCGCCACGCACAACGCGTCCTCCTTCAAGTGCTACCACCGAAACTATCAGCTCAGAGCATTCGTCAAGCCCGCGTCGTGGTGGAAGAACTGCTACAAGCCCATTAGCGTCTGGCAGTCCGCGCAAGTTCCGGACAGCTTCATCAGCGGTGAATGGGCGATCTAGTGATTTCCAGGCTTCTTCGGTTCAAGCGACCCCACCGACGTCACCTCGTGTTGTGTCTCCCAGCCGCCCGATGTCTCCGCGAACGGCAGCTTCTACGCCTCTTTCACCCCAGCAAAAGAGCCGCCCAATGACACCGCGTCAGCCTTCCCCAAGAACTGAAAATGATGCGATTGAGTATGAAGACGAGGAAGTGATCGAAGACGATGATGTGGCATCGTTGGAACTGTCCCGGGCGAAGCGGCTGACTCGACACCGGCGAAAGCATGGCAAGTCGAGCAGACACCACGACAGCGATCGAAGCTCAACTTCTAGCCAAGTATCAATACGTGTGGCGGAGAGTGTGGCAGGAAGCTCTTCCAGCACCACGAGTGGCGCTGTCGGGGCTGCCAAGCATATGCCCCAAAGGAGCCACGTGCTGCTGATCAAACGCTTCATGCAAGCAGCAAGAAAGGATCTAACCCCGTCAAAGAGCACGAAACGCCTGAGCATTGCACGCCGGTAATGAAAACTTCCAAGCTACACAAGATCAATCAATAAACATGCCGCGATCGGCTGAGGGGTCAAAGCGTGAACTCAACAAGGTATGATACTATCAATACCAATGTGAATCCAACAAGAAAAATGGCACAGACAGCAAAAATCACGGATTGAGAGAACACGAGTGGCATGTGGACAGCAAGCAAGACACCGCAGTAGCACGAAGCGAATCATTTAGACACTCCACGAGCAGTAGCTGCTCATCGATCCTCTAAACGAAATGTTATTCGCTGTTACTTCCCTCAAAGATGGCGTAGTCTAGATGGAAAAGTGCCGCCAGGAGCAGTGCACGATCCTGCGGCGTCGAATCGCGAGGGAACTGAAGCACGTAGTTCGTGAAGCTTCCGCTTGCGCGACAAAACGCCTTGAGGCATTCTCCGCCACCGAAACTCACCTGCAAGTTCGCCACGACTGCTCCCTCTGGGTCCAACACGTCGTACACAGCGTCATTGCGACAACAGGATGGTGCACAGCAGTTGTCCACTCGACCGCAACAGGCGAGGTTCGTTCTCAGCGAGTAGCGCTTTTCGTACGTTCCGTCGGGAAGTGCACGCTCAATGTCGGTGTAGCTTGTGGCGAGGCAGCACGCGGACCAGCAACGACCCAAGTAGGGCGAGAAGTCTTCACGAACCCGGCCAAGTCGCTTGACCTCAGCGCCGTCTGCACTCATCCCGTCCAGGTACATTTCCAACGGGCTGCACAAGGCTCCACCACACTTGTACGGCCGATCAATCACGTACACGTCACCAGTTTCGCCAGCCACACTAAAGTGCATCTTGAGCGGACGCAAGTAGCCGCATCCCAAGTACTGCAGGATAATGCGCGAGCAGAACCAGCTTTCCTCCTGCGCACGCATGAACGGCTCGAGGGCCTTCAGCTCCGGTCCTGAAGGAGACCATCCCGAGGGATCATTCGGGTCGTTCTTGACTTTCTTGTCGGCTGGCAAGCGGTGAATGGTGTACTTGTTGCTCGCCTCCCAGGGAAGACCGACCGCTTGAGCGATCATCTCACCTACTTGTGTGTCTTGACGAACCACCACACCGTCGACCTCAGCCAAACTCTTCTGGATCAGCTCGTAGCCGCCGCTGCGCTTCATGGTCGTTCAATTCAATCGACTTGTTTCAGTTGGCAGCACTTGAGCAACAATGCACGAATGGGAATGTGAAGCTTGGGATGGAAACGAGGCGGGTGCTTGAAACGACTCAGCTGCGATTTCCATTTCTTCAACTTTAAAACGACTCCGCTGCGACGTCCATTTCAACGGACATCGACTGGTGTTTTGTATATTAGCGCCAGTTATCGATGCTGCGTTCCCACTTTTTCACCGTCTTCAAGCGCTTTTCGCGATGGGCTTGCTTCTTGATCAACTGAATGCAGGAGACCAACTTCTCCACACATGTGCGGGTGGTCGGGTCTGTCATTGGGTTCCAATCCTTTGACTTGTAGGAAACTACCTCATTCATCACCTTGAGTAACTTGTCAAGTTGATCCAGAGAGAAAATTCCGTCTTGCCATTGCTCCACGTGAGACAGCGCCGAAGCCAGACGCCCCTGGACCTCCTCTGTCTTCTTGGAGACCATTGGAGTTGTTCGCTGCTGGGAAGGCTTGCCTTTTTCATCAACCAACTTGAACAAACTATTGGCAAGCCTTTTAAAACCACGAGTTAGTTTGGGAACTATCAAGGTGAGTATCGGGATCGAGAGGGTACCTTTGCCATTCCGTTTGCTTTTGCTTGCCAGGGAACCGCTTGCCGTATGCTATGATGGCGTTCGCAAAGCTGAAACACTCCTTGGCCAGATGATCGCGGAGCGGAACGTCGCTTATCAAACGCTTCATGTCGTCAATAGAATCATGCACCTCGTCTTGGTACACACACATGAAATCGTCCGTCATGAATTGCTGCATCGCTTGCAACGCCGCAACAATTCGTTTCGGCTTCGAACTCGGTGGCTCTCTGCGTATGGTGTGGATGAGGTCGCGGTTAGTCCGGAGCTGCAGCCCCAGCGAACCGCCAGTGCTTACAGGTTTGGTATATTCAGGGACCTTTGGAGTCTTCTTCTCAGTAGGAATACTCATTTCCAGACTCTCCAGTTGGGCTCGCACACTGCACGCGTGAAACACGCACAAGGATTAGGAACACGACAGCGATCCATAACCTTCCTAACACCGTACCCGTGGAAGTAAACCCTCAGCGTCTCGTTCTTGGAGCACGCGTCTGTCAGTGCAGCGATCACCGACCGCACTTCCTTGACGTGCTCTGTCGTCCACCCGATCCTCTTGAACACTGTAACTGCAACCTCGAGCGCGCGGGCGGCAACCTCAGCTGCTGGTTTGTCTGTCGTACGCGCGTCTCGAGTGGCTTGGCGCTTAAGAATGCGCTTGACGTCAAACAGCGCCTCGGGCCACTTGCCCTTCACGTCGAACTGGATCTGCTTGTTGACCACCTTCACATTGTTTATCGCCTTCAGCGCCACGTGCGCGAGGTGCAGGTCTGCGCTCTCCTTTCTATCACTAGCAGCTCCGTTCACCGTCTCCTTCCGCTCGTCCGATTTCGCTCGCTTTGGCTTCTTGTCTTCCATTTCCTCTCCCTCACTGCTGCTACTGGACTCCTGAATTGCCTCTTCATCTCGCTTCCGTTTGTCGCTCTTCCCCTTCTCTTCTTCATCTGCCGCCCTCTCCGTTTGCTGCATCCAAGACCACGATAAAGTCAGCATCCCTCCCAACCAACCAACCACTAGACCTCTCAAGTGCCTCACCACTTTCATGTCCGCCGCCACCTTCTCCAACCTCTTCTTCAGTTCCCTCTGCAACTTCATCGTTGAGTGCATCGTCTCCATGAGGCTTTCACTGCGTCCAGCCGACGGTTTGCCGTGTTCCAATTGCTTCACGGCGTCCCGCACCTCCTCCACCTTGGCGAACGCCGCGGTGGCGTCGTCCACCACCTTCTGGAGCGCTGTGTATTCTTCCTGCAGTATGTCATTGCAGCTGCGATGCAGTTCCTGCGGCTTCACAAGCGCCAGGATGCGCTCGTACAGCGCCAAGGTCGCCATTGCCTCGTCAAGTTGGAAAGTTCGATGGCCACCGGTCAAAGTGTATTTGGTGGGACTATTTTTGGTCCTTTCGGTGATCGACAGCGACCAAAATTTGGTCACCAAATCCACTTCAACTTACTTGCCCGTGTGCTTGCCTTTCAGGCTTCCGAACGCCGCGCCGTCGGTTGGAAACCGCAGATACCACAGAGACCAACTCAACCATTGGTGGCGGCAAGACGCAGCCCTGCAATCTGCACACAGAAAACGCCCATTTCCTCACAGAGTCCGCTGCTTGCATCGACTTCGGAGCTTTGCGAGTGGAAAACGCTAAATTGATCCTTTCAAGCAGAAAACTACGACGTGTAGTACGAAATACGATGTACGAGCACTGCCGCAACGGTGCTGTTCGCCTGCCTTGTGTGCGTGTCGTCCTTACACCTGGTTCACGGGCGACTTGACCTCCACGAACTCCGGCGACTTGGCCGTCTTGCTCTTGTTGAACAGCCCCTCGATGTCCTCCAGCATGATGCCCTTCGTCTCGGGACAGAAGAAGTACACGAAGACCAGACAAATGCAGCACAGACCCGCGAACAGGTAGAAGACGCCGTCGATGTTGAGCGACGGGAAGAGCTTGACCACCTCCGTCATGACGGCGCCCATGGCCCAGTTGGCCGCCGTCGAAAGCGCCACGCCCGACGCACGGACGTTGAGCGGGAAGATCTCGGCCGGGTAGATCCAGCACACGGGGCCCCACGAGATGGCGAAGTTGAAGACGAAGAAGGCCGAGCCCACGCAGATGAACCAGCCGCCCACGCTCGGACAGCCTGCGTTGTCCACGTTGCCGTCGCAGATGGCAGTGAACAGGATGGCAGCCCACAGGTGGCCCACGATCATGCCCACCCCGCCGATCAACAGCATCGTGCGGCGGCCGTACGTGTCCACCCAGCGCATGGCCGGGATGGTGCTGAGGAAGTTGACGCCCGAGATGAAGAGCGCCGAGTACCGCCCCGAGTTGGTGATGTCCTTGAAGATGAGCGCGCCGTAGCTCATGATGGGGTTGATGCCCGTGGCCTGCTGCAGCACCTGGAGCAGCATGGCGATGATCACGCGCTTGCGCACGCTGGGCTCGAAGATCTCCAGGATGCCCTTGCCCTCGGCCTCCTCCTCGGCGATCTGGTCGCCGATCACCTCCAGCTCGTGGCCCACGTTGTCGGTCTGGCGCAACCGCTTGAGGATCTGCTCGGCCGCCTCCTTGCCCTTGTGCTTGTAGGTCCAACGCGGACTCTCAGGCACGAACCAGATGCCCAGGATCACCACGAGCGGCGGCGCCATCGAGATGCCGTTGGTCGTGCGCCAGCCGCGGTCGTGGTTGTACACGATGATGTTGACGACGTTGGCCAGGAAGAGGCCGATGACCACCGTCATCTGCATGAAGCCCGAGAGCATGCCGCGCAGCTCCTTGGGGGCCATCTCGGCGCCGAACAGCGGCAGTGAGAAGGACGAGTTGCCCACGCCGAAACCCTGGATCACGCGCGCGACGTACATGAGCGTGTGCGCCTGCGCCTTGTTGAAGCAGACCCAGCACGTGCCGCCGCAGAAGAGCACGCCGGCGCAGAAGATGGTGGCGCGGCGGCCCAGCTTGTCGGCCACAAACCCGCCGATGAACGCGCCCACGAGGCAGCCCAAGTTGTACGTCATGTTGTACCACACGGTGAAGGACGTCCACTGAATTTGCAGGAGCAGGACGAGAAGTGGAGAACATGAACACGGAAACATGAGTGAGTGAGGGAATCAACACTGCACAGAAGTACTGCGCCAATGCTAGCGTACATACCTCGCTCGGAAGGTCGGACGTGGAGCGCGTGCACTCCTCGTAGGTGAAGTTGTGCCAGCCGACGCAGTAGTCGTAGAGGAACGAGTCCATGATGAGCATGGACGACGTCACGCCCTGGTCGTAGCCGAAGAACATGCCGCCGAGCGCGGCGAAGACGCACACGACGATGGCATAGGTGCGCTTGCCCTCGGTGGGCGTGTCGTCGAAGTCGGGGTGCTGCGTACTTACGATGGGCCCGCCCGCCATGGTTATTGCAATGCGAGGGTCCGCGGCTGCGAAAGGCTTGCGAGTGGTTTGGGGGTGTCGCTCTTTGCACTTCTTGCTTGCGGAGAAGATTGAAGAGTGAGCTCGTCCGGACGCGCTGTCGGCGCTGCTGAGACGGCCGCCAGCTTGCGATCGGTGAAGGTGATGCTGAGGCTGCGCTGTGCGCGACTTGCCTTGCAGCGCTTGAAGTTGGCGGATACCGTCGTTGGCAACGGAGATCTGTCTTTCTCTTTCCCAACGAGGCTCCGTCACGTCGAAGTTGCAGGGCGCTCCTCTCCATCTCGCGCTTGATTTATCCGCGCCATCACTCGGTGCTGCATGGTGTGTGCCTCAGTCCAAGCAGGCCAAGGCATTCTGAAGTTTTTCTAGGTGCGGAGGCTGCTACGGCGGCGGTGAGCTGCCAGCATACTTCGGCCCAGTATATCGCGCGACGTGCCACTGTAGCGATCGGCGCTCGCTTGAAGATGCACCTCGCTCGCCCGGCACACAAAAAGTGTTTTTTGGCGCTAGTCGCGCCCGCCAGTACTGTGGTGGATGGGTATCTGATACCAGCTCCTGCTTCGGGTCGAGGACAGCGGAGCAAACGCACTTGGTGCTGTCGGTCGAGACGCCGACGCATGTACTCGTCGTCATGGCCACCGCAAGACGAGGCGGCTTGCCCAGGTTTAACAGGATCGCCGGTACATTTGGCTGGTCAAGGAATTCTAACCGCTCGGTCTCCTGATTTTAATCCGTGCGGGCCTGAACGGCATGCAGGATGGCATCGGAGTGCGAAGTGCTGCACGATGGCGGCTCACGCAAGGCCTTGGCCGTCACTCGGCCGTCACCAACTTGAAGTCGTCGCGACTCCTCTAGCGCGGCGGGGTGCGCGCCACTTGATTTATCAGCCAGTCCGTTGACCTCGTCGGCTGCGACTCGGGTCTACCGGCGCGGTCCGCGCGCAAGTCGCCTTCATCCACTATCCTTTCGCCCGATCGAGTCAACTGGGCCGCCCACTGTTTGACGCAAGCCTTCGTGCTCGGTGCGGTTGGCGCCGAGCTGCGGTTGCTGCGGCCAGCGCGAGTCGAGTGCTGTGAGACGCTTTTTGTGTCGGGCAGCTAGCACTCTAATTCGCGTTGCTGCAGTTTGCGGAATCAGGGTCTTGTCGAGGTGGTCGAGCTGACCGCGATGGGCCGGCTGTGCCGGGCGGGCCAACTTCAACTTGCGCGGCCCCTCAAACGGCATGCGTGGCCTGCTGTACGGCATACTTCAGATCCGCGAAGCTCGATCCGCGGCGGCGCATAGACATCGTGCTCAACCTGGTTGCGGACTCCGACACTTGCAGGCGGCAGCGGCAGGGACGCCGTTCTCGCCTGCGGCGTAGCGTGCGAGGTTGGTTCACCAAACTTTGGGCGCCGAGTTTTATTCATGAGGCCCTCTTTAGACCCGGGCTGTATTCATAAGGGAGGATGCGAGAGACCCGGGGTGTACTTTCGAGGGTCGCTTACTTTCGCGGCCGCGTGTCGAATTCAGTTGTGGTTCTGTGGTTAGCTTTCGGTGGCAACGGTCAATCTTGGTTTTGGAAGAGGTTGCTCTTTCGATCGGTGACAGGTTTGT